>OZ038503.1:1826944-1991944 GCA_964036315.1 Acanthosepion esculentum
GACGCTCATAAACAGACAACAGGTTAACTGAAAAGTCTACGTAAATTATGGAGGACTTTAAGTGACGTATTTTATTGTTAAATAACAAAAGTGATTTTTTTTAAATAGTGTAATTAATATTTATATTATTGTAATTAATTTATGTAGCATAAAACTTAAATAATATAAGGTTAAGAATTTAACTATTTTCTTCTAATATGTTTGGTAATGGAATAATCCTTTAAGAAAAATAATCCTCTATTTGAAAAATCCGGGTCGCAGATTTATATTTATATAAAATTCAATAGCATCACTCTGAAGAATATTCTCTTTAACTATGTTACTATCTCTTAATAAGTGTGGCAATCTTCAAATACAGGAAACTATTGAGAATTAGGATCAGTCTTGTCGTGAAGTGGTACAACACAGAATGATTCGAGCGCGCGAGTGTGTGTGTGTGTGTGTGTGTGTGTGTGTGTGTGTGTGTGTGTGTGTGTATGTGTGTGTAGGATCTCAAAAGTTAAACTAGATAAATAAATAAAAAAAAACAAATAAACATGCATAACCTCCTTCTCCCCCAGCTTTTAATACCTTTTCTCTTTCACCTTTTTGTGTCACCTACCTATTCTTTTTTTCTTCTTTTTTTTTTTTGTTACCTCGCTTTGTCCTATTGTGGAGGTAAAATATATTTCATTACAAGCACTTTTTTTCTTCTTTATTTTGTTGCCGGGCATTTGTTCGTTGCAAAAGCAAGAGTAAATGGTAATACGAGATAGCGACGGCGATGAGAGCGAAATCATTTGATAAAGAGGAAGGCGTGGAAAAGGGAGAATGAAACGTTGATAGAAATCAGATAAGTTGTTAAATCTTATCTGCCATCTGCTCACGCTTGAATGAATAAACACCAAAAGAGACAGATGAGACTCTCTCTTGGACCATGTTACTCAGAAGCAAAACGTCGTTTATGAAATGATAATAGAAGATCGAACCTCCTCGTCTATTTTCAGTCAAGAAAGTTTGAAGATGACGCGGCAGCGGATAAAAGCATCCAGGTCTTCTCGATGTTTTTTTTTGTCCAAGACAAACACTAAATGTCTCAACAACCAGTGTTCTAACTCTACGCATTTATTGAACATCGGAAAGTTTGCAAAATCTTTAATCAGCATTCCTGTATTCCTATACGGAAACTTTAATTTGACCTGACGTATTGTACCATTCAGCTACAGAGAAGCCTCTTGTTAGTTCAAATTACTGTTTATAAACACATAATCTTTGACAATTATTTTCGATCGATCATTTCTGCTCACTAAACGTATCTTAACATAAACAATGATAACATATATTATGAAATGGATTAAGTCCGACAATTATTTAATATATTTTCTGTTTATAAGTTATTGTTATACATACAATTTATTTAAGTATATTCTTTGTTTTTAATTAAACATTATTAATTACATTTACTGGCCTGAATGTTCGAGAAATTCCTTCTTTTTTTTTATTTTGTCCATATCCATCACCTTTCAGGCTTACGGTCATATCACGTTGAAACGCCGCTCTTTGTTAAGCAAAGTCGAACCGGGTCAAAACCAAAAGGGGTGACCGCTTAGGAATACCAGGTGCTGTAAACTTTGATGTTCGGCTGGTGTAATAGCTAATGGCTCGGAATTGGGTATCGGTGAGCCGAGTTCGAATTCGGTTTCGTTGTAGTCACTTACGGGCAAGTACGCCAGTAAAAAATATAAATCCATTTCTTCTTCAACCCACAGTTATGGGATAATTCGTAGGACTTGCATCTGTAAACCATTATTATCTATAAAACATTCTGACAATCTCAAAATATCTTCTGGTTTTTAATAACATGTAAAAGGTTGATAAGCCGTAAAAAATCAATCAATAAAATCCTTTTTTGTTTCTTTCTCCCAAAGTCTGTTCATATTTTCTTTTTTTATTTCTTAATTTGTCCGTTTCTTTCTTTCTTTTTTCTTTCTTTCAGAATCTGATCATGTCTTCCTTTTGTTTTTTCATCTGTTTATATCTGTTTTGTCTTTTTCATCTGTTTATATATTTGCTTTCTTGCTTTTGGGCTTTGCTTTTTTTTCATTTTTTTTCTGTTAGTTTCTTCGTATCTTGTTATTTTGTTTGTGTCTTTCTTACTCACTTCGTGCCTTTCTATTCGACTTCCTGGATTTGTTTCAAATTTTCGACATGGCAATTTTACATTTTCACTATTTTTATAGGTTTCTTTCTTTGTTCTTTATTTTTTATTCCGACCATATTTTCCTTCTTTCTTTCTTGGTTTTCCTATGTCTTTCTTTTTTACGTTTTTTCCTTTCCTTCTTTCAAAGTCTTACAATTTTTCTTTGTTTTTATTGTTATCATATCTTTCTTTCTTTATTTCTTTCTTTATTTGTATATTTATATTTTATTGCAAGCGTGAATAATAGTTAAAAGATGAAGGTAGATACGAATATATTGATATAGTTTTCTAGATAGACGGACATATAGCCATCGAAATATATATATATATATATATATATATATATATATAGAGAGAGAGAGAGAGAGAGAGAGAGAGAGAGAGAGAAAGAGAGAGAGAGATGAAGAGATTGAGATAGACAGATTGAGAGAAAGAGAGAGAGATTAAAAGAAACACACACACTCACACACACACACACACACACACACACACATATATATATATATATATATATATATATATATATATATATATATATAAAGAAATAATAACAACAATTTTATTAATAATTCAACTGAAAAAAAAACTAGAAATGACAAGAATTTAACATATTTTTCAGGCTAGCAGAACATTTTCCAGGTTGCTGTCATTAGATAACTAGAACAATAATATTTAAATGCATCAAGAGCGGTTTGTGAATTATCTGGTTAAAAAGTCGAAACGACGAAATGTTCATCAAACACCTGACACTAATAAGTCGCTCAACCAGATAGTTTACTGGAACTTTTCTTGGTTTATTGAATATTAACATTGGATGGATGGATAGATAGATAGATAGATAGATAGATAGATAGATAGATAGATAGATAGATAGATATTATGAATAGGTTTAGATAGATAGATATTATGAATAGGTTTAGATAGATAGATAGATAGATAGATAGATAGATAGATAGATATTATGAATAGGTTTAGATAGATAGATAGATAGATAGATAGATAGATAGATAGATAGATATTATGAATAGGTTTAGATAGATAGATAGATAGATAGATAGATAGATAGATAGATAGATAGATAGATAGATAGATATTATGAATAGGTTTAGATAAATAGATAGATATTATGAATAGGTTTAGATAGATAGATAGATAGAGATATTATGAATAGGTTTAGATAGATAGATAGATAGATAGATAGATAGATAGATAGATAGATAGATAGATAGATAGATAGATAGATCTGACTTTTTTTTTCTTATTTTTCTCCATGGTGTGATCTTTACACGATATTTATTTACCGTCAACGTATTTTGGACTGATATC
Source organism: Acanthosepion esculentum (assembly GCA_964036315.1). NCBI lineage: Eukaryota > Metazoa > Mollusca > Cephalopoda > Sepiida > Sepiidae > Acanthosepion > Acanthosepion esculentum. The sequence continues at coordinate 1,830,450 of OZ038503.1, forward strand.
ATTTCTAAACCAACGCGCATGCTTAAATGTCATCTACCTGATGCAAAAGAGATTTGACTTAAATGCTGGTGCTGATGATGATGTGGTCATGCTACCCTCTCCCTTTTTACATTTATCGATTTCTCCATGTTGTGTATCTACGCCTGCTACGGTCTTTCCCTGGCCAATTCTCCGCCTTCTGTCTTCATTAATACGATGGGTTATGCTTCGTCCCATGTCGGCCCTTGATGCGTTGCCATAAAATAGTGTGACGCCATCGAGACTGATGACGTCAGAACAGAGAGAGATCAGTTGCCAACAGTTGTCACACCGTGAACATGGTTTCATCCCCTTATTAAGGAGAGACTTTTCTTTTGTTTAAGTATATATCATTATTTTTTTTTTACAACTAAGGTAAAATATTATTAAGAAGAAAACAGATGACCAGAGAAATATTCCTGCGCAAATAAGAATTTGATCTTCCATAAATGTCGTTATATCAAAAAGAAGACAAGAGTCCTCTTGACATTTTTTCTCTTGTGCTTTCTGGTCTCATATTTCACCAATCTAGGAAAATATATCAATCATGGCGACTGCTTTCAGCTTATTGTTTAACTTTATTTTTGCCATCATTATTTTCCAATGATGCTGCTTTAAAATCCCAAGGAAGTGTGTTTTAACATTCTGCAATGGGTGCTGAAAATTTCTAAGCTTAATCTACTTTTTCAAAATGGACAATAATTTTGATTTTGTTTTATTGAAGTATTTTTTGATCAACCGAAAAACATTTCATTTCTCCCCTCGATAAAGAATATGATCATCATTCCGAGTGTTTAAATGACTACTTGCACGTTCGTAATATTCACTTTAAGACGTGGAATGTGGTTGATACAATGAAGACGTGAAATGTGGTTGATATAATGAAGACGTGGTATGTGGTTGATATAATGAAGACGTGGTATGTGGTTGATATAATGGAGACGGGAAATGTGGTTGATATAATGAAGTCGTGGAATGTGGTTGATATAATGGAGACGTGGAATGTGTTTGATATTATGAAGACGTGAAATGTGGTTGAAATAATGAAGACGTGAAATGTGATTGATATAATGATGACGTGAAATGTCGTTGATATAATGATGACGTGAAATGTCGTTGACATAATGAAGACGTGAAATATGGGTGATATAATGAAGACGTGAAATGTGGTTGATATAATGAAGACGTGAAATGTGGTTGATATAATGAAGACGTGAAATATGGGTGATATAATGAAGACGTGAAATGTGGTTGATATAATGAAGACGTGGAATGTGGTTGATATAATGAAGACGTGGAATGTGTTTAATATTATGAAGACGTGAAATGTGGTTGAAATAATGAAGATGTGAAATGTGATTGATATAATGATGACGTGAAATGTCGTTGATATAATGAAGACGTGAAATGTGGTAGATATAATGAAGACGTGAAATGTCGTTGATATAATGATGACGTGAAATGTCGTTGATATAATGAAGACGTGAAATGTCGTTGATATAATGAAGACTTGAAATGTGGTTGATATAAAAGACAGAGAAAATAACTGCAAAATATGAAAACTTAAGAATTCAACGCATGTGCTAATGCATAAAATCTCTTAAGCTGGTCCAATCTATTATTTATTTATATAGGTATACGAAAGAATATTGTGTTATAAAATGAACTAATTATTTTTACAACATTTTTCTTTCTTTTTGTTTGTTTGTTTGTTTCTTTCTTTCTTTCTTTCTTTCTTCATTTCTTTCTTTCTTTCTTTCCCCGTATTTTGTTCTGTCTCTTTTCTTTCCATCTTCATTCTCTTTCACTTCCTTTCCTTTTTTTATGTTTTTTTTCTCTATTATGTTATGTAGGCTCAGTTTGGTAGGGTCAGTTTGGTACGTGTCTGTGAGAAAAAGAGAACCATGTAGCAATTCACTCTTCCAGAGATTTGTATCGCTATGGTGTACTGCTTCGCATTCGCGCCTGACGCTCCAATACGAACATTTCAGTGTGTTTAGGCGTCAATCTGAAGACAGTGCAGAGAATTCGGAAAGAGTTGGATGAGTCTAATGATGATTACGAAGGTGTTTGGTGTGATCTCTAAAGATGCCCCTCCATTCATCTTCCAACAGGGACTCAAATTCAACACGGATGCCTACATCAAGTGCCTTGAGGAGGCAGTGTTGCCCTGTGTCAAGAGGGTGGTTGCTAGACGATCCTATGTGAGACAACAAGACTCTGCACCATGCTACATAAGCAGGAGAAACCAGTCATGGCTGTCAGACCATTTCTGCAACCACATTACCCCATACATCTGGCCACCTAACTCCACAGGCTGCAACTCTATTATTATGTGTGGGGCGCTTTTGAGCGAGAGACCAATACAAATCCTTGTAACACCAAACATGAACGGAAGGCAAGGATTATGGCAGCATTCACCAACTTAAACAAGGAGACCGCCCAGAGATTGTTTCAGGAGATTCCAAAGTCATTTAGTGGACGTTGTTGAAGCCAATGGCGATTTTATTGAATAAATTTAATCTTTTTAAGATATTTTTGTGTAATTTCGCTAAATGGTCTCTGTTAAAATGAAAAGTCGATGTTATTTTCTTATTTGCAATATTTAGACGAAAATTTATCCATTCCACCCTGTATAAAGTATTTTTTTCTTTTCCGTCTTCTGTTTTAATTTTTCTTTATCTTCAAGTTTATGTTACTCTCTGTTTTTATTCATTTAATTAAGGTCATTTGCTTCAACCAAATATACATCCCTTCTTCATTCAATTTATCCCTCCATTTTTTTATTTCATTTCTTCCTTTCATTCTTTTAGCCTCTTTCTCTTCCAATTTACCCGCCTTCGTTTATTTCTTTTATTTCTTCTTACCTTTCATTCTTCCTTCATTTCCTCCTTCCTTCTTTTTTTGTTCATTCTTTTCTTCCTTCATTCATTCTCTTTTTATTCTTTCCCTTTGCCATCTTCCTTCTCTCTCTCTCTCTCTCTCTCTCTCTCTCTCTCTCTCTCTCTTTTCCCTACAGTCCTTTTTCTCGTTCCGTTCCATTCTTTCTTTCCTTCTTTCAATCATTCATTCTTTCCTTCCTTCCTTCTTTCTTTTCGTGCTTCCTTCTTCCCTTCCTTCCTTCAATAATTCTTTTTTCCTTCATTCCGCCCATCCTTCGTTCCTTCGGTCTTTCGCTCCTTCCTTCTTTCCTTCCTTCCTTCCTTCCGTTTCTCTCTCTCTCTAATACCCCCAATTTTTATTTTTTCTTTCGGTTTTTCTTGATTACTGACTATGCCTCATTCATTCTTCCCTAGCATCAGTTCTTTTGTTTGTTTTTGTTTTTTCATTTTTCTTCCTTTCTTTTTATCTTTATCCACATTTTCTATCTTTACGTTTTTTTTCTCTTTCCATCTTTTCCTTCGTTTTCCTCATCATTCTATCTATTTTCTTCATTCCTTATTTTCTTTTCGTTTTTTCTTTTATTTTTCTATTTCTTCACTATCTTCTTTCTTTTTCGCAGTCCTACTTTTCTTCTTTTCATGTTCATCCTTCCTTTATTTGTGTTCCTCTTCTTTAATTATTTTGAATCCAAGTTGATTCAGCTTCTAAAATTTGAAGATTTTATTCTGGTAATTCCAATGTTTTTAGATAGATTTTTTTCTTACCTGCCTTTCCCTTATATTTCCTTTTAAATTAATTTAGAAGTATCTTCTTCTTCTTCTTCTTCTTCTTCTTCTTCTTCTTCTTCTTCTTCTTCGTTTTCTCTCCATTATTTTAATAAATATACATCCAAATATTTCTTTTGTACAATTCGGCTTTACAAGAGCAAAAACATTTTCCAAGACAAAATATGCACACATTCAGAAGAAAATCAAAAGCCTGGCATCCCCGACTCAAATTTAATGATGAAAAAAATTCTTCAATTCCATAAACTTCTAAAAATCATTTTCAGCCCCAAATGAATGAAATATTTCGAGCGGCTTTATTTTGGCAAAACTCAAATGATTTATTCTGTTGTTTATGAAAACTCTTATATGCCTTTGGGTAAAAATTAGCAAAATGTTTGATTTAATTTGTTTCAGTGCTTACTTTCTGTTTCAAATGTACTTATTGTACACACACACATATATATATATATATATCCTTGTGTGTTTGCGATTGCTTTGAAAACATGGACACACACAGATGAGTGTTGACGTGTATGTATGCATGCGCGCAGGTTTGTGAAGCCAAAGCTTTTCTGCATAATTGCAGGAATGCGCACTGGAGAGGGCGCTGAAAAGTTCTTGGCTCGAGACATTTTCTAAAATCTCACCCAATTTAAAACATTAGATTTTTTTCATCTCCCATTCTGGTTGCTCCGAAAGATTTTCCCCCAATTCTACCCCACTATAAATATATATATATATATATATATATATATATATATATATATATATATATATACAAGTACACACATACACACATACATTATATATATATATATATATAAGAAAAATCTATGAAAATTCGAAAAGTGTGTGTAACGCGTTCATCATTTAGGATTTCATCGGACTAAAATGATGTTTGCTTTGATATATATATATATATATATATATATATATATATATATATATATATATACATATATATATATATATATATATATATATACACGCTTGATTAAAGACCAGCAGAAGATTTTGTTAAGGATTTTCTAATATGGTTTCCGACTGTTTTGCTGGTTTCCAGAGAAATTGTTGCGTATTGTCTGATATTTCACAAGCTATTACCAATGGGATTTGAAGATAATTGTTGTGGAGTAAATAGTACACCTCCAGTGACTATATGAACTAGTCCATAACCTTAAATAAAGAGCTCCAGGTCAGAGGTAAGAAGAAGCCGTTTGGAGTCAGTCTCTAGACTAATTAGTACAGGCGTCACGGTACGTTACGAAAGCATTACTTATATTATAAGCGTTACGAAGCGCGTTATCATAGTGGCGACGAGGGATTCGAAACTCAGGCGATTTATAAACATTGTGACGAGGATTCGGAACTTTTACGACTTAGAACAGTAACGAGGATTCAGAAAATCATACGAGTTGTAATTGGAGTTACAATGATTTTGGAAACTCATACTGAGTGAGCAAGTATGGAAAAATAGAATTATTGCTTCAGGAACAAAAATACGGGTGAAGACAAGAATTTTAACCAAATTGGTTTAAAACAATTTTTTTCTTGTGTGGAAGAAAAGGATTTTCTCTTGGGTTTGGGGAAAAAACATATTCCTGACAATATGGAGCAAATCTTCTCTTCAACAGTTGCTAGAACTACTAAAACAGAGTCGTTGGATACAATTACGAAGAAAACAAGTCATTCTGTAATGTCTCATATGCTTGACGTTATTTAAAACACCATTTCAGAATTTGTATACAATCCTGATGACTGACTGACTTTTCCTGCGTATTTTCGTAGATATGAAGAAATAATAATCAGGAATGCAGCGGTTTGGACGAATATTTTCACACGTATGCTGGTATGTGGAAAATTTAGAATAAAGGAAATGACTCCAGATATATTGAAATGGTCAATTTTTGTTCAAGGTTTAACAGCTGAAAAAGATGCTGAAATACGAGCGAAAATTTTAACGGAAATTGAACAAAACAGTAATATTACACTGCAAAAATTATTGAACGATCGCCAGACAATTCTAAGTCTGAAACACGATGCTGAAGAAAGGAAAGCAAAGGGCAAATATACAAAAAAGGAGAATAAATCCATGTTTCAGATTTGGTAAATTACATTTTGGACTGTTCATTAAAAAATGCAGGATGTTACAAGTGTGGTAACATGGACATTTAAATTCACACTGCAAAAACAAACCAAGAATGCTCACAGGAAGAAATTTGTACACAGCATTGCGACGTAAAAATGGTCACAGAAAATAAAAAGGAACCTATGAATGTGAAAATAAATAAATGGGTGTGAAAATGCTACTGGACATTAATAGTGATATTTCAATAATCGGTAAAACCAGACCGAAGGAAAGTGAAAAACTTTATTAAAAAGGACATCCAAAGTCGCAATTTCAGTTTCCAGTGAGAATTTTTTTTTTTGAGAAATGACTTGTAATGTCTCATTTAGTAATAAGCATGTAAAAACTAAAGCTTTTGTATTAAAAAATTCTACGCCTAGGTGGAACTATTTGAAATTTGGGATTTGCCGATAAACGTTTATTGTAAAAATGTAAGTAGACAAGCAACTAATTTAAAAAGAGCGAATATCTTATGGAAGAATTAAAAAATGTTTTCCAGATTTTCTCTCAAATGCACTGGGACGGTGTTCAAAATTCAAGGTAGATTTTCAAGTAGAAAATCTTCGACGCCAGAATACTTAAGCCGAAATGGAGCGTCCCATTCGCATTATTTGAGCAAGTCAACGAAGAGTTGAACAGACTCGAAAGAATTGGTGTAACAGATAAATTAAGCATTCAAAATTGGCTGCAACAGCGGCGTATGAAAAACGAAATTAATAAATATTGTATTTGCGTGGATGTTTGGACAGGATTAAACAGTTGTTTAAAAACTTATAACCACCCATTAGAAAGTCTTGAGGAAAATGTTCCAAGTTAAACGGCGGAAGAATATTTCCAAAGCTGTATCTTTCTGAAGCGTATTTATGAATTCAGATTGAAAATGAATGTGCAAAATTAATTACCTTAAATACGCACAGAAGATTATAGAAGTTTCATCGATTTCCTTTTACTAAAAAAGTGGCATCAGTTATTTTTCAACAAGTTATGGATATCATGCTTACGGATTGCGATTTCACAATGGCGTATCTGTAAGACATGCTAATCAAAATTGTATCTAAAGGACAATATGTTGGTCATATGAAAACAATTTTGGAAAAGCTAAGTGTGTACGTATTCAAACTCAGTGAAGAAATATGCAAATTTTTTTTGCCGAAAATATAATACCTTGGTCAGATTATAGATAAAAATGTTAGTCACCCTGATGCATCGAGGACAAGAACAATTAAAAATATTCCTCCACCAACAATCAGGACTAAATTACAATCTTTTGTGGGACTGGTTAATTACTATCAAATATATGTTCATAATATGCATAATTTGGGAACTCCTTTGAATGAGCTACTTAAAAAAGAATAAATTGGAACTGGAATGATAACTTTCAAAGGTGTTTGATGAAATAAAAAAAAACTTACGTCATATTTATCATTTGCAGACTACGATCCAAAAGCAGAAATTGTAGTGGTGTCAGATGCTAGTGAGTACGGTATTGGAGCGGTGATTTTACACAAATACGATGGTGGTAAAATGAAAGCCTTTGCTCATGCTTCACGCTCGCTTATAGCAGCAGAGAAAAATTACAGCCAGATAAAACAAGAGGTTCTAGCAATTATATTTGCTGTGAAGAAATTCCATAAATTTATTCATGGAAGAAATTTTACGTTACTGTTAACAATATACAGTTCAAACAGCTAATAGTCTACAACGCTGGATTACCATCTTATTAAACTATGATTTTACGATAGACTTCCAATCGTCTAAAATTTAGGACATGCGAATGGATTATCAAGATTAATACGTAAAAATGTGGAACCATTTGAGGACACGACCAATGCAGCACTAAAAAGCTAAATGGAAATAAAAAAAAACATTTTGTGTAACGTCGTAAGAGAGTTACCAATTACACTGGAAAAAATGAAAGAAAAAGCGGAAAATGACTGTTATGGGTCCTTACCTATAACTTCAGAATGAACTCTTCCTAACACTATGTATACTATGCTTCTCAAGAGAGAGACGAATCGAGCCGAGCCGATAGTAGTTCACTCCAAACCAGACTGACAGTTATACTAACACCTTCCACATCTTGTATTATTATTCCGTGTAATATATCTTCGTTATTTCTACTCTTGTCTTCGTGTTGTTCTTCCTTGGTCCTAACCTGGACTATAACATTTACAGAAGCGAATATTGAAGGATTTCCATAGCGAATATACTGGTTTTTCAAGAATGATGAGAATTTTCGTCTAATGGACCAGAGTGGACCAAGATATTGAAAAATTAGTAAAACCTCCAGAGCTGGTTCTCTGACAGCAAAACTACCTTTCACGAAGACAAAAACTTGGCCAAAACAGACACGCCATGGTCTAGATTGGATATAGATTTTTCAGGTTCTATGAATGGATAAAATTATCTTGTGGCATTTGATAGTTTCACTAAATCGCCGGAAATTTATAAGTGCAAAAATCCAACATCTTCAGTGACACCGAATTTCTGGTATGAACTGTTTGCGAGACATGGTATACCAGATACCATAGTCTCTGGTACCGTGACGCAATTCACGGGTAAAGAATTCGAAAACTTTTGTAAGATGTTCTCCATTGAGCATATTACGATCACGCCATATCACACAAGGTGAAACGGACAAGCGGAGCTGTTTGTAGGAACGTTCAAAAGAGAGTTGAAGAAAGCAAATCTTGAGAAAATAAATGAGGAAGCACTTCAAAATTTAATGAGATTTTAAGGTGTAACACAGACCCCCAATACACCATCAGGCATATCGTCGGCGGAATTAATGTTTGCTAGAAAAGTAATATCGGTGTTCGACATGTTCTTACCAAGTCGAAAAATACGAATAGATAACAAAAACGACACCAAAAGTTTCATGGACTGCGAGGATGAGGTTTAGGGTTAGGGTTAGCCGGCATAATATCAGCAAGAATCTGGAAGTCGGTTTACATAGTAAAAGGGAAAAGATTTGAACACAAAAGGCACCATAATCAGCTGAAAAAGGGTTTATCGATGAAAGTCGTGAAACCTTGGAAGAACCGATAGAAATGCTATTTTCGATGTGCCATCACCAAAACAAGTCGTGGAATCTACAAGGACAAGTTACAAATCCTACTGAAGAACTGGATGTGAATCCGAGAGAGAAACGATACAAAGTCAAGTACGTTGTGGAATTCTCTAGAAAGAGGAGGATAAGACAATAATACGAATAAAAAATAAAAAATATTAATATCAAAAGAGGGGGAGATGTGGAGAAAATACTACACCCCGGGGATTATATGAACAAGTCCATAAATATATACATTTCAGCGTCCGAGGTGAGAAAAAGAAGAATCCGTTTTGAGTCAGGAAGTTCGCTGCCAGGCTCGCGGCTGACGTCAAACTCTCTGCCTTCAGGCAGAGAGGAACGCAGACGAGGTTATGTCTACGAGTAGAGACTCGTTTGGTCAAGTAGACAAACACTACTCCGTGTATGCGAGTTTGAAGGGAATTTTTGCCCGAGCCTACGGATTCGGAATCGTCCAACATAAAAACTCGCCTTGTGCCACATCCTGCATTGTGGGAAGGTTTGCTAAATACCAGAAGCCGTTTGGAGTCATCTTTCAGATTAATAATACAGGCGTCACGGCAATTTACCAAACAAAAGCATTACGTTTATTATAAGCGTTACGAAGCGCGGTATAACAGTAACGCCGTGATATATATATATATATATATATATATATATAATATGGAAAAAACAATTGAAAAGTTGCAAATTAAAAAAAAAATTAATGTTTTTTTGTGAAAGTATTTATTTATATTTATATATATATATATAAGTATTTATTTATATTTATATATATATATATATAAGTTGCAAATTAAAAAAATTTAATGTTTTTTGTGAAAGTATGTGTATATATATATATATATATATATATATATATATATATATATATAAATACTTTCACAAAAAACATTCAATATATATAAAAATATAAATAAATACTTTCACAAAAAACATAAATTTTTTTTAATTTGCAACTTTTCAGTTGTTTTTTCTATATTATATACATATTAAGAAGGTATACGTGGTTTCTCATTATGCTATATATATATATATATATATATATATATATGTGTGTGTATGTATTTTGCTTTTTTTGTCGATGTCGCATTCAGCTTTTTACAAACTTTTTACTCCCCAAACGACAACCCCCTTGATTGTTATGAGTGACCGACAAAACTCCTTGTAACACCAAAGATGAACTAAATGCAAGGGTTATGGCAGCATTCATCAACTGAAACAAGGAAACCATCCACAAGATCTGTAGAAGATTCTGGAGTCATCTGGAAGCCGTGGTTGAAGCCAATGGCGATTTTATTGAATAAATTTACTCAAGATATTTTTGTGCAATTTTGATAAATATATCTGTTAAAATGAGATGTCAATGTTATTTTTATTTTTACATCATTTAGACAACACATTATCCGTCGCAACCTGTATGTGTTTATATATATATATATATATATATATATATATATATATATACATATATATGTATAGTCTTCCACATACAAGCCCGTGTGACTAGACATCTGATTGCTTCAAGCTGGGCTCGAAACTCGACCGATTTGGAATCAGCCAGAGATTCAACCCTTAAGCTATCGGCGCCCGACAGTGAAAGGGAATTTTTTTTACCTACGTGATGTATACAAAAGCCAGTAGCTAATAGCACTCAATTCATAAGTGAATAGCGTTAATAGCAGGAGTTGCAACGTCTTTGGGGGTCTTTTAATTATCTTTTCTGTCTCTATTAAGACACCAAGTGATTTCCTAAGTGATGTTTAGATGTGACACAAGGCCGAAAGTAAGGAGCAGATGCGAGTATCAGGCTGAATATTAATGGCGTAACAAGCTTGCACATTACCCATGTGTGTGTATATAAGTATGCACGAGGAGGTACTGACAATTCTTTGGCCTTGCCCGTTTTCCGACATCTGGGCAAAGAATCAAGCAGGAGAATCTTGTTTTAAATCTCTTCTTGGTCAGGTCGAGAATTTTTCAGAATATTCTCTTATATATAATCGACAGGTTTACTGTGTATTTTTATATCAGTTCCTCCTTTTCTGGTTTATTCATTATGTTTTCCCGTCTGTTATTCAATGTTAAATTAGTACATTTTGGCATTCTGAATGCAATCATCCTTTTTGTCCCTAACTATTGAGACATTTTTTTTTCTTTTTATTACAAATACTGAAACATCCCTGGCCTTAAAATATCCGGAATTTTCAAGTTAACCCCCAAAAATGTTTCTCGTTGCCAACGTAAATCAATTACGAAAGGTAAACGAAAACGAACTGGGAGAAGAAATTTTCAAAATGCTTTAAGAAGTTTCCTCGTTAAATTTCTTTTCGAGTTAAATGTTTCTTTTATCAAAGCAACGCAAATACAGCCCTCATTTATAAACAGGCTCATTCATGCATGTGTGTACGAAGGTTTGGGCGGGTTTTAAGCAAAACATTTTAAATATACAAAATAACAGTAAGTATATTAAAGAAAATAAATCATTTAAAACATACATCTATAATTATTTAGAGAAAAAAAAGAAATATATTTCGTTAACAAAAAATATGGAAGGAAAGAGGAAAGGAAAATTTCCGAATGACAAACAGATTTTTTTCTACCTCCCCAAATGATGATTTGCGTTTTAAAAAATACTTGCAAACGGATCTGCCATCGTCCGCATTACAAAAAATTGGTTGATGGAAAAAAATATTTTTTGAATGATTTTAGTTAAAGTAAACTTTTTGAAAAGTTCGAAAAGCACATTATACATTTATATGATCAGATACCTAACATTGATAACGTGATATATCTACACATCTTAATATCACATAAACACGCACACACACACGCACACACACACACACATATATATATATGTATATATATGTATGTATGTATGTATGTATATATATACACGTTTACATACGAACGCGCACACAAACACACATTTACACATATAAATAAGGCCTACTCCGGCATGGTTTGATGATGAGCCAGTTTGTCTCGCAAGATCACGTACGAAATTACAAGTAGCGAATTAAATTCTTCATATTTTCAGGTTTGTACCATGTCTAATGTACGCTTAGTAAATCGATATATATATATATATATATATATATATATATATATATATATATATATATATATATAGTGATGTAGTAAGCGTATCTTATGTATATATATATATATATATATATATATATATATATATATATATATATATATATACATAGAGGGGTTGGACAAAATAATTGGAACAGGTGCAAATTTCATTCTTATTATATCGATTGTAAATGCATATATTTATCTAATTTACTCTCTTTGTTTTATTTATTGTTAGAAGTGCGTGACCTCTCCGAGTTTGAAAAAGAGCAAATTGTTGGAGCTCGCCTTGCAGGATCCTCGATCCCTAAGGTTGCTGAACTGTTTGGTTTTTCAAGAGCTACCATATCAAGAACTATGACGCAATTCGAGAAACAGGGCAAAACCTCTAGCAACCGTAGCAATTCGGGACGGACTTGCAAACTTAGTGACAGCGACCGACGTGCATTGAAACGCAATGTGGCAAACAATCATCGGACTACTGCGGCCAAAGTGACTGCTGAGTTGAATAATCGTCTGAATAGTCCAGTTTCTACTAAAACTGTTTGTTGTGAGCTTCATAAGGCTGCATATCATGGAAGAGCCGCCGTAAGGAAACCTCTTCTCTCCACTCGCAAAATTCACAATATGTTGAAGGGGGTGCAGAGATCACAATGCCTGGTCTGCAGACCAATGGAAGCAAGTCATATTCTCAGACAACTCCAGTTTTTCTCTTTTCCCAACTTCAGGGCGAGTTTATGTGTGGAGGCAGCCTAAAGAATTTTACAACCCTGACTGCCTTCTTCTAACAATGAAGCATTGAGGTGGATCAGTGATAGTTTGGGCCGCCATATGGAAATGCTTCGGTCCAATAGTTGCCCTACATGGTAGAATCAACAGCAAAGATTACATGAACATTTTGGGAAATCATATTCATCCATTGGCCCAGACTTTATTCCCTGATGGTGACTGCATCTTCCAAGACGATATTGCTCCAATACATACCGCTCGAGTGGTTAAGAATTGGTATGAAGAGCATGAAAGAGAGCTAGAACACATGGAGTGGCCTCCCCAATCTCCAGATACCAATATTATTGAACATTCGTGGTGCATTTTGAGGCGAAAAGTTAGGAGCCGCGATCCTTCACCGTCGTGTCCTAAAGAGCTGGAGCAGGTGTTAATGGAAGAATGGCTGAAAATTCTTCTGGATGAAGTCAGGAAGCTGTAGGATTCCATTCCTAGATTTATTCAAGCTGTATGTGATGCTAAAGGAGGACAAACTCCATATTAAATAAATTTTCTTTGAATTTAACAAGTGTTTCAATTATTTTATCCAACCCCTGTATATATATATATATATATATATATATATATATATATATATATATATATATAAATGGAGCTTGGTAGGTAGGTTCTGGTTCACTTTTTTTTAAAATTTATCACTTTTATGTTTTTACTTAATTTACTCTGTCGGAATTTTTCTCTTTTGACGAGACATTGCGGTGTTGGTTGATTATTTTTGATTATTTTCAACCAACACCGTTGCTTTCGTATTTTCTATTTTTCGTGATTTTTCCCTGATATTGGTTTGTTTAAATATATTTTTTATTTACAAATTGTATTATCTGTTTTTTACACCGCCAAAGTATATATATATATATATATATATATATATATATATATATATATATATATATATATATATATATATATATATATATATATATATATATTAATGCATGTTTCATTAAATAATATAGACAAGTTTTGTCTATTTATTTTAAGTAAGTTCCTTTCATATTGTCTGATAAGCTTAATCACATTATCGTTGAAAGACGAAAGGAAAACACCATATTGATACATATTTAAATCCCTTCTAAGCTTTCCGCTTACATACGCCATTATCAAAGATACTTAATACTTCTCGTTTTTCACTCTCGCGTGTCCATGTGTGACGTTACGAGCTGCGACGCAGTTTTCGCTTCCGTGTCTCTATACGAGTTTGTCATTGCTTTGAAATTTTTTATGCAGCAAGGGCGGACTACCATTGTTGTTTTGTTCGTGTGTTGTTTGATATATTGAAATTATCATCTTTGATAATGGCTTATGTAAGCCGAAAGCTTAGAATTGATTTAAACATGTATCAATATGGTGTTTTCCTTTCGTCTTTCAACGATAATGTGATTAAGCTTATCAGACAATATGAAATGAACCTACTTAAAATAAACCTTGTCTATATTATTTAATGAAACATGCATTAATGAAAAATTGCTGCATATATATATATATATATATATATATATATATATATATATACACACACACACATACACACACACATATATATATATACACACATACACACACACACACACACACATATATATATATATATATATATATATATATATAATTTTCTTAGGGGAACAGAAATTTATTATGGATATAAAAAAGGATCAAACCAATTTTACCATTCATGATTAAAGAAAAAAAAAAGAACCAGTCGACCGGTTCCGACCTCACACAACAGAGCTGAAATCGAGGGAATAAATGTCATAAAATATAAAAGAAATCCAATGTGTTAAAATCGGAACAATCAGATAGAAATTACGTCCAGCCAGGCATTCCCAGTGTTTACAGAGGGAGGGATTTCTGAACCTGACATAAATTATTCCTAAAGCTTTTAAATCTAAGAAAGAGTGAACACGACTCAGGATGGTGAAAGTTTGTGCTGAAATTGGTGACACAATTTGGTCTGTTTATAAGATGCTCCGAGATGGCAGAACCATATGTGTTCACCAGACACAATGATCTTGCCCTCTGCTATGCCAACACGTCTACTGCATACTCTGATTTTAAATGGCACAGAGAACATTACTCTATTAATAAATGTCTGAGTCATAATAAATTGTTAGTAATTGTCAGACCTGAGAAATGTTCAGGAGTCGTTGTACTTAATCCTTGTGATTACGTTGATAAAATGATACATCAAAATTTACCAAATTAGATCCAATTGATAGTTATACTTGAAAGTGACATTAGAAAATAGATTCCAGAGAAAATTAGTCAAATGGGTAAAAAGTAGTGTCCTCCCTTCTAGCATAACCAGTAAAATTAGGCCTTCCGGCTTTATTGGTTTACGCCCATATGGTTGCTAAAAATCCTTTAAAACCAATTCTGTCTACGGTAGGGTCAGCTCAACACAAGATTGCTAAATGGATTGCTGCACTATTGCAACACGTATTAGAACACTATAATATATATTGCATAAAAGTTTCATTCTATTTTGCATTTTCAAAGATCTAATTTTACTGATAAATTTATGTGATCTTTTGACATTAACAACCTATTTTCCTGTGTGTCTCTATTTTAGAAACTATTGATATCTGTACTGATTTTCTACATCGTAGCTAGATATCTCCATCTGCCATTCCAGGAAATATATTTATTGAGTTAATAAGATTTGCTGTTACGTCGATTGAATTTAGTTTCAATGACACAATGTATAATCAAATCGATGGCGTCTCTATGGATTCAGTCCTGGGACCAAGTTTGGCAAACATTTTTTGGGTTTCCATGAAAATCATCTATTTTCTAGAACCGCCAAAACGTTAATGTATCATCGTTTTTGCCTCTTTGAGAATGTAACGGAGGCTAAATTTGTTTTTCTTACGTAATGATATGTGTGCTGCATTAAATTATATAATGGAAATTGAAACCAATTCCATTTTATATTTTTTGGATGTTTTGGTAACTAGAACTTCATCTGGTTACATCACATCGATTTACCGCAAAACAACTTTTATCGGATTACATATTCTGTGGGATGCATTCTTTCCCCGCAAATGTAAAGAAATGTAGATTAGATGTGGCACAAGGCAGAAGGTTTGGCGCACCCAATTATGATCGAACTAACTGATCAGACGTAAATGATCTAGTAAGAAAACCTTACTATTACATTCCGTCGAAGTGGTCATTATATATGTGTTATCGTTTGTGTGTGTGTTTTTGTGCATATATATATATATATATATATATATATATATGTTGTGGTAGGATCCACCTAATCTGCATAGGTGACTACCAACTATATAAATAGTGGTTGGTACCGGAAGACGGGGAGGAGGAATCACGAGATCCAACTAGAGACTCTGATCGACTGCGACTAGTCAACACATTCTCCAGGAACGTCTTCCCAGAAATATACAGAAATACTATATGTACTTATTGTGTACACTTTCTTGTTATAATACATTCTTGTTCTAAGTACATTTTGTGTTGCATTATTATTCCATGCATTAGGCGAGATTCAACAATGAGTCAAGACTCAACAATGGCGACGAAGTAGAACGAACCATACGTCAAGTTTCAACAATGGCCACGAAGTAAAACGAACCATACGCCAAGTTTCAACAATGGCAAAGGAGTAGAACGAACCATACGGAAAGAAGAAAGAATTAATAGTGAGAGTTTTCAACAATTGGGACAAGTCATTGAAGAACCCAGGCTAAAAAACAAAAACTATTAATTCAAAGTCCAACGTTAACGTAACGACGAAGGATTCTGAACTTCTGGATATGTAAAACTCGTTAAAAGACGACTAAGCATAAAGGAACGTTCACTCAGAAAAATGTTAAAGGTGTCGTAAACGAATAACGGTAATTTTAAATTAAAAAATTATCTACAACGAGACACCCGCTAAAAAGAAAAAATTGGCCAAATACAAAAACATACATTGATTTAAAAGGAGCACAAATACACCGTGTCGACTTTGAAAGGTAACAAACTTTAAAAAATTATTTTTTTAAAAATTATTTGTTCAACAATATAGTGACGAATTACCTCTGATAAGAAAATCAGACGTTGTCATTGAAATACGCGAACAGAAGTCGAAAACGAAAAAAAAAGTCCGACGCTCTCTGTTCACGAAAAAAAAATACCAAAGTTGATTAGCACGGGCGTGAATGTAAAAGCAAGACATAAAATATAAAAGTCGTACGTTGTTTCGATTTTTTGGTCAGCTTATATGATATTTGTGGATACACAAATTAAAAGTATATTCCTTGTTGCATGAACACTATCAGCTAAAGATGGATGAACTATCCAATGTCATATCGGAATTATTCAAATCCCAACAGATAGCACAGCAAAAATATCAAGAACAACAGATAGCACAGCAAAAATATCAAGAAAAAATACAGCAAGAACAACTGATAGCAATGTAGAAATATCAAGAACAACAGATAGCACAGCAAAAATATCAAGATAAAATACGGCAAGAACAACTGATAGCGATGCAGAAATATCAAGACCAGCAAGAGGAAAGACTTTTGGAAATTCAAAAGTTAACACTGGAGAAATTAAACAACTATCAGGCAAATGAGGGAAATTCTTCATATTCTAATAACACCATATTTAATTCGCTGGAAACTTTCAACTATGTGCCAGACGAAGAAAAAACGTTTGAAGCGTACTTTAAACGATATGAAGATATTTTCTACACAGACTGTGAAAACTGGTCGAATTCAAGAAAAGTCAGTCTATTACTAAGAAAGCTAGGTACAGCAGAACATAGCAAATTTGTAGATTTTATTCTACCGAGAAAAACAACTGAATTGGAATTCTCGGAAACAGTGAAATTGCTAAAAGAGCTGTTTGGAGCAAATATGTCGTTTTGGCATAAGCGATGGTTATGCATGAATGTCTCTAAATCCGACGATCAGGATTACTTAACATATGCATCTATAGTGAATAGACATTGTGACAATTTCAGATTGGCAGAGATTACGGTTGAAGAATTCAAGTGCTTAATTTTTGCTCAAGGACTGGTAAGTAAGAGTGCCGAAATAAGACGTAGAGTTTTGTCTAAACTCGAATCTGAACAAGGCCTTACCCTGCAAAAGTTAGCAGAGGAGTGTCAACGGGCCGTAAAGTTAAAGAAAGAGTCGCAAAATATCGAAGAAGCTGGTTTTGCTTATATTAAAAAAATAAAAAAGCAGTCAAAGTACCCATCAGAGAAAAATTGGAGAAAAAATTCGGCGTATAATAGACAAGAAAATAAAAAAAACGAAAATAAAAAAGTCCCACCATATAATTGCAGACGTTGTAACGAAAGACATTGGGAGATAAATTGCCCATATAGAAATAAGAAATGTTTCGTGTGCCAAAAGAATGGTCACAAAGGATCGTGTTGTAAAACGAAAAAATTCAAGAGCCGAATTAGACAAACAAATTCGAATATCAAATCAGATAGAGATTTGAGGAAATATGTGACGACTGAAATATTCAAAAAGAATATCAAATTTCAACTCGATTCGGGGTCAGATTTAACAATAATGAACGATAAAACATGGAAAATTTTAAAAAGGCCTACAATAATGACGTCAACGAAACTCGCCCGAACGGTAACTGGAAAGGAAATTAACTTCGAAGGCGAGGTTGTACTTCCAATGAAATTGAATGGGATCGTTAAAAAAATAAAAGTTTTCATTCTGAGAAATGGAGAAAACTTGTTGGGTACAGATTTTATTGAAACATTCGAATTGTGGGATAAACCGTTAAACTCATTCTGCAGAAAAGTAGAAAGTAATACGCAAACAAGACAGGACATTAAAGAGGAATTAAAGAAAAAGTTTCCGGAAACCTTTACACCTGGTCTTGGAAGATGTAACAAGTTTGAAGCTAAATTTGAATTAAAAGAAAATACTATGCCTATATTTAAAAAGAAGCGTAACGTGCCTTTCGCAAGTGTAGAGAAAGTAGTAGTACCAAAAAAGTTGCAGAAAAGAATCCTACGGGACTTTCATATGGGTCACCCGGGGATTAATAGAACAAAAAGCTTAATGCGAAGCTTTGTATATTGGAAAGGAATGGATGTGGATATCGAAAACATGGTTCATCGATGTAAAGGTTGTGCGTTAGCAGCCAAGGCACCACCTATAGTACACAAACCATGGCCAAAGACGGATCATCCGTGGGAAAGATTACACATTGATTTTGCTGGTCCAGTAGAAGATTATTACTACTTAATAGTGGTAGATAGCTTTACAAAATGGCCGGAAGTACTACGCTGCAAAAAGCCTACGTCCAATACCACAACAACTTTTTTGCATGAACTATTTGCACGGTTCGGTGTGCCAGAGTGTGTTGTGAGTGACAATGGTACACAATTCACTTCTGACGAATTTAAGGAATTTTGTGAGTTATATCAAATTAACCACATAACGACGCCGCCGTATCATCCGAGATCCAATGGACTCGCAGAAAGATTTGTAGATACGTTAAAGCGCGCTCTGAAAAGGCCTCAGGAGTTCCAACGGAAAAGGCGCTTCAGCAATTCCTACAAGTATATAGAATCACGCCTAACCAGAGAACACCATCAAACATGGCACCAGCTGAACTAATGTTCGCTAGGAAAGTTAAGTCAGTGTTTGACAAGCTTTTGCCAGGAAGAAATAGAATAAAGAACACTATGTATACAGCTAGAAAAAGATACACCCCCGGAGAGAAGGTCTTTTTCAAGTGCTATAGAAACAACATTGAGTTCTGGGAGCGAGGCATAGTGGACAAGAGAATCGGTGACCTGATTTACATAATAAAAGGGCCGAAGAATACTCATAAAAGGCACCAGAACCAACTCAAAAAATGCTACGTGCTAGAGCATGAAGAGAGTATACCGGATGAGGAGGAAGATCCCATTGATGTAATGTATGATACTTTTCAAGTAGAACCTCCGCAGAGTGCTCCTGAACCGAGAAGATCCGGTAGGAAACGAAAGTTCACGGACCCATTGGACGTGAATCCAAAACGAAAAAGATATTGAAAAAAAAAACAGATATATATATGAACTATGCAAAGGGGATCTACAAAGAAATAACCATAATCATCATCCCATATAGAAGCCAGTTTGAAATCCAAAAGGATTCCAAGGCTTGGGAGGGGGGTGTTGTGGTAGGATCCACCTAATCTGCATAGGTGACTACCAACTATATAAATAGTGGTTGGTACCGGAAGACGGGGAGGAGGAATCACGAGATCCAACTAGAGACTCTGATCGACTGCGACTAGTCAACACATTCTCCAGGAACGTCTTCCCAGAAATATACAGAAATACTATATGTACTTATTGTGTACACTTTCTTGTTATAATACATTCTTGTTCTAAGTACATTTTGTGTTGCATTATTATTCCATGCATTAGGCGAGATTCAACAATGAGTCAAGACTCAACAATATATATATATGTATATATGCTTTTTGTATATATATATGTTTTTTGTATATATATATATGTTTTTGTATTTATTTATATGTTTTTGTATATATATATATATACGTTTTTTATATATATATGTTTTTGTATATATATATATGTTTTTTGTTTATATATGTATATGTTTATATATATATATATATGTGTTTTTCGTATATATATATATGTTTTTTGTATATATATATATGTTTTTGTATATATATATATGTCTTTTGTATATATATATGTTTTCTGTATATATATATATATACTTATGTTTTTGTATATATATATATATATGTTTGTTGTTTATATATATGTTTTGTATATATATAAGTTTTTGTATATATATATATATATGTTTTTTGTATATATATATTTGTATATATATATATATATATATATATATATATATATATATATATATATATATATATATATATATATATATATATATAGAGCTGATCATAGTTTACTCATGTAAACACACACGTATATTTGCCAATCTCCATCCGTAAAATACTTGTATAAAATACAAGTATATTACATCAACATGTGAAAAAAGACTAGAAATAATGGAATAACTAATAATAAAAATTAAGACCAATACTCAGTAACATCAGCTACGAACACGGTCACAATTTGCTAACCTTGTTTCCAAAATTAAGAAAGAAGTATTCTCCTCACTCTAGAAATATATGTTTCAGAAAACCTACACATTCAGTTAAAAATAATTTAAAAAATTCTTCATAATGGCTAATAGAATTGCCGAAAGAGAATCGGATATTTAATAAAAGCTTAATCCCTGTACCCTGTAACTCATCTTTAATGAAACATGTCTAAAAGAGGGATTGTTTGCCCAATACACACACAGGCACACACACACATATATATATATATTTATATATATATATATATATATGTATACACACACATATATATATATATATATATATATATATATATATATATATATATATATATGAAGAAATATAGTCTTAAAGTGTGCTATATTTATGGGATAAAGTGCTCACTATCAGAGATAGAGCGTGTGTAAATATAAAAGTGGACATGGAAGTCAGCACTTAGAGGCGACAGTCTGTTTCATGCTAGTGCAATCGTCAGGCGACTCTATATATCGCTATATATAAACGATATATATATATATATATATATATATATATATATATATATATATATATATTACTAATTAAAGATTATAAAAAAATCTAAAATCCGTCATGTAATAACTTTTATTCCATATGTAACAATAATAAATGTTTGATATTCTTTAATTAATAATAATTAAATACCATATTGTCTCAGTACTACACTATATATATATATATATATATATATATATATATATATATATATATATATATATATATGTATTACTGACCTGTATATATATGAGGATTGCTTCTGGAAAGAATAGAAATGTTACATCTAACTCAATCATGTCTCTCTCCCCCCTCACTTCCTCACTTCGTTAATTTACAAATTACTTAGTATTGCCCGTCAATAATGTGTAAATTTCTTTTCATTTTTCGTTTCAATCTTTGGAAGTAAAATCTGATGATCCCCGATCCTTTAAAAGGGCTGTGGCGAAATAATTTATTATATGGAACCTTAAAGTGGTCTGCTTTTATTTAAATTATTAGCCCTGATTTACACTGGGCTCTCTGGATTTTATCCTCCTTGGGTCTACCCATACGGATTACCGAGTTTTTCACAAACTATATATATATATATATATATATATATATATATATATATATATATATATATGATAAAATTTAGTTTTAAATAATGCTCTGGGTTATTTATGGGTTAAATATCAGGGATAGAACGAATGTCAAATAATAAATAAAACAATTTCACAAAACAACGGATGCACAGAAAGACACAACGAAACGTAGTAATAAGAAGCAAGAATAAAATAATAAATGATAAGTTAAAAAGTTAACTAACAAAACTATAAATAGACTTATAACTGCATTCAGATCCAGAATTATTTCCACTCAATATCCCCGAGATTATGTCGAAACACAACTGTTACCTCCCACCAAAATAACCGTTAGGATAATACAACAGACAATCCACAATGTATTACTGACCTGTATATATATAAATAGTCGAGCAAAAATACAACGCACATGACCTGAGGATTGCTTCTGGGTATCGATTTAAATGTCCCTTTTAAACACATAAACACACACACAAATATATATATATATATATATATATATATATGTGTGTGTGTGTGAAGAAATATAGTCATAAAGTGTGCTATATTTATGTGATAAAGTGCTCAATATCAGTGATACAGCGTGTGGCCTGACGATTGCATCTAGCATGAAACAGACTGTCGCCTCTAAGTTTTGACTTCTATGTTCACTTTTATATTTATATATATATATATATATATATATATATATATATATATATATATATATATATATATATTAGAGGGAGAGAAAGAGAGAGAAATACTGTTGGGAAAAGGTATGTATCCATCTTTTCTCCTCCCAGATTTAGCGGGACAGACTGGGCCCTAGAGCTGAGGTTGTAAAATACTCTAGTTGATGGAAAACAATAAATTGAAAACCTCGAGGGACGATTGTAAACGTTGTGGTACATAATGCGCATTAGATCTTTGGATTTGGTTCTTCCGATGATAGATAACTTGTTCTGCACAGGCCTTCAGAAGTTTTGTATTTATTCATTAATTATTTGTTGTTCATCATTATTATTAAATTCAATTTTTTTTGTGCTCATGCATGCATTCGTAGTTTGTTCATTTGTTTCTCATTCATTTATTTAATCCGCACACTTATTTATTATTTTTTATTTTATTTCTTTTCTGGAGTTGGTTATCTTATTTGTTTTTAGTTCAAATTTGTGGAATCTGTTTGGATTATATATCCTACAAACACGTGAATACACACACACACACAGAGACACACACGCAGACACAGAACCCCCCCCCCACACACACACACACATATATATATATATATAGTTATTGAAAGTGAACTCCCTATGATGGAGTCTCCCGTCTAAGTATAATTTTTACAAGACGGGAGAGTTCATGATACATAAAATAAGTGTGGATTTGCGTCCGTATAAAGATATTCGTTTTATGCAACAATCTAACAATATATGTTTATACGTGTGTCGCTTTATATAAACATTCTTACGGATACACATCAGAATGTGTGTCCACTTTACCCAGAAAGGTTTGTTGAAAGCGACAGGAGGGAAGAATTTGGGACCAGGGTGAGATGAAAGACGAGTTGACTGAAAGAAGGCGCATCAATTACACTCGGGTTTACATGAGAGAAAAGTCGGTCTCAAACGCCAGTGATGGCAGTTGGACGTCATCATGGCCTGTTTTTATGAAACGCTGTGTTTGTCAGCCCTTCCGGTCTCTTGAGGCAATGGACGTGACAGCTGTATGAGTGGACAATCCTAGACCTGGCACGATTACTCGCCAACAGTTTTGCCGCGACTTAATTCTACCTTAAGAAAGTATATATATATATATATATATATATATATATATATATATATATATATATATATATATATATATATATATATATATATATATGTACAAGTTCGTGTGTACTTTAAAAAATTTATAACTTTATTTGTATTTGCGATAGAAATAATTTGTAAAAAGGATTAGAAAGAAGTAAATCTATGTTTTTAAGGTTTTATTGAAATTGTATTTAAGTTTCCACATGTCCTCCATCATTAGCAATACAAAGGGTAATACGATTTTGCAGTTCAAGGAAAACATATGCCAACTGATTTACAGTAATGCCTGAAATCAATATAGATATATAATACGCCACATAGATAATTACGTTTTTTAGCGTGTGCAACAATTGAGGAGATGTGTGCAATTTTTTTTTGTCTGTACCAATTAAAAGTAACGATGACCCACCCACCCAAATTCAAGTTATATTTGTTAATGAAAAGAAAAAATGAACTATGAACTGTTAAATAGAAATTTTAAGAGACAGATATGAGTTACGGGCATCATTAATCGTGTTTTATATTTGTTACGGATTTAAGTATATTTTATTTAAATCAATTTTCAAAAAATAAGGCAAAATATGGTTTTTGCTTTAATAAAATTTACTTTAATGTTATTTACTTGTTTCATGTTAGTAACAAACCAAAAAACAATGAAGTTTATTTTATAAAGATTAAATAAAAATTATTCTCCATAACTTAAATAAATTATTTTTCCGTAACATAATTTTGGAGTGGCGCAGAGACCTTTGTGCCTGTCCGGCGTGGATTAATTCAAGGTATTTTGTTTGAAATTTGTTTTTGTAAAGTAAAGTGAAACTGAATAGATATTAAGTTTCGTTTTTAAAATCTGTAATTCTGGATGAATAATAAAAAGTTAAAATAATTACACAAAAAAATACGGAAATAAATTCAAGAGAATAGAAAATTTAAAAATACATATAGAGTTTCGAAATTATCAGCAGAATTAAAATTAAAAACGAACAGGAATAATAATAATTCCTGTTCGTTTTTACTTTTTAATTCTGAGAATTTCAAATGCTTACATGGCTAGAAATGTACACTAATGCAATTATTGCGTATTTTCAATTTTAAAATATCTTTGCAAATACAAATCATGCGATGATAACATTTTTGCAAAATAGTGGGTTGGCTGATACTGAGTCTGTATATATATTTATTTTTTCGTAAATTATTATATATTACAATACGGATTATATCTTGTGGATTATGGTAATAGCTCGAGAATTTTAAAAAAAATATTTGATAATACGTTGCTCTTAGTAGGACGAGAAATAAGCAGACTCTGAAATTACAGATTGAATCTAAGCACTGTCAAGGATTAATCAGATCTTTCAGAGTTTACACAAAAATACTGTGCTTTGAAACTTTTACAGTAAACATAATGTTGTAAATATGTAACATTTATGAGGATAATATATAGATATATTTCCTTAGGTGTTTATTATTATTGTTAACTTTTCTTCTTGGCAAAGATTGCAGATATGGTTGTTGTATAGTTTGGCATTTTTTAAATATTTCCCAGTTTAAAATCGGTTCTTTTTTATTTTTATCTTTTAACTTCCACACATGGCTGGTTAATTTGATAGAATTCCTATGTCTTTCTAGCTTGAATGATGACTTGTGATTATACCGTCTAAAGTAAAAGATACAAATGGCCAGACCAATATAGACGTAGAATGCACTGAAGGCAGCTTCAAGAGCAGTTTTCTCGAGCAATAATTATTGAATTAGAAATAACAAAGTTAAATATTTATCTGTGTTTCGTAATTTCTCACTGATCAGGATTTCGGATAAGAATGATTGTATTGATTACAGAATGTGTCAAATTTATTTCATAGGCTTTTATTTATATACGCTAATTTTTTAATATAGTCTCCACTTGCAACTGCCAGTCTCGGGATTTCTCTATAACAACTGCGAAGTCAAATGATGACTCGTTGTTTCATAGATGTATATAAAAACTTGTACATCGTTTTGGATGTAAACAAATCATATTCAAAATGACTGTTTATCTTTTTAAGAATATCGAAATCATATTTTTTTAAATTTTTTATTTCAATCACTTTAGGAATGACTGCAAGAAATCTTTTGACAAGTAATACAGATATATTTTGGGAGTTCTTCCGAGTCAATAAAATAGGCAACTTCTCCGTTTCATCCGAACTGTTTTTCTTGTATTGAATTCAAAATGCTGCGATCGCTTTACGTATCCATCTTTTGTGTCCTAATATCAATCTTAGTTTGTGAACTTTTTTGCCTCATTACTGTTGCTTTGACTACCTTTGTATTGTAGGAACCTGACATACCTACAAATGGATTCTTCCACACTTATATAACGTGGCTACCAATTACTGTGGCTTTGACTACCTTTGTTTTAGGTATCTACTTGACCTCCCACAGGGCCAGGTTGTGACACAAGGTCGGTTTTTAATGTGGGAAGGGAGGAGGAGTGGACCCGAGTTTTCACCCGGGCCGCAGTACTTTGGCTTTAGCTGGTCTTAGCTTGTCCAAGCTGGTCTTTAGCTGGTCATAGCTAGTCTTAGCTGCGATACTACCAAGCTTACGTGTACCTAGTTAATGTGAGTAAGTGTTGTTCCCGGCCTGGTACACGGCTATCTCTTTAGTTATGACCCGTGTCGAGATTCCCAATCTCCCCAGTTTGTTTTGGCCCCCTTTTATCTCGATTGGGTCAGCCTTTGATTTCCTCATGTCCGTGTTATTTTACCTCTCTCCCCACTCCCTTAGCGAGAGTGCTTCTTGATTTTGCCCTATGGGCAGAATTCAGCGGCCTCTCTGTTTTGAGAGTTGGACGGGCCTTACTAACATAAATTATGTTTAGTTTAAAATTTGTTGAATTTTTGTTTGTTATTGGGTTCATCACCCTCCCCTTTCATCACTTCATTATTAGAATTTTAATGTATTGTTATCATCATCCAATTTTTATGGTGTGGGGCGCGTTTTTGTAGGTTCCCCTTGTTAGGATGTGGTATTATGGTGTATGAAGGATTGAATGGTGACGGACGAGTTCTTGTGGTGAATGTGTCAATTGTAATGTATGAATGGGTCGCGAATCTGATTAGCGAGGTATAGGATAGTTAGTTATGACCCGCCTTTGCTCCTCCCCTTTTTCGGCCTTGTGCCACAATTTCTGTATCTTCAGAAATAAATCTCCTACCTTTGTTTTACGTATATTGTTTGCTTAGGATTATTTTTAAGCTGTTCCTTTCTTTTCTTGTTAATTGCAAAATTTGTCATTTTTTTTGTTGGGCATTTTTGCCAATTCCTTTAACCACGGTCAATTATTCTACAATATTCTTTATAATCTTTCGATTTCTTTGAGAATGTAAAAAACTAAAATCATTGTTTTACTAATTATAATCTGAGAAAACGTTTTCTTCTTTAATTAATTCCATTGCCTTAGATATTTATGCTTTGATTGTATTTATGTCAATCTACACATGTAAAAATGAATACATACGCGTGCCACACACACACGCAAACATATGTAAGAAGTGTGCACATACATATATATGAGCGTTTATGTAAGATTAATATATATATATATATATATATATATATATATATATATATATATATATGTGTGTGTGTGTGTGTGTGTGTGTGTGTGTTTTATTACCATAGACATATATATTGCTTCTTTAAAAATGACTGGTGGGTTACGTTTATTAATATTTTTATTATAATATAATTATAATTTTCTTTTATGAGAACAAGTAATGTGCTTTTTGAGACGTGGTGTGTGTGTAGGAACTTTCCAGATGTTTCCTCTAAATCTCTGACAAAGCTTTAATGAAAGTGAAATCTATTTGTTTTATTTTATCATCCTGTCTAATTCAGATCCATATTTCATCTGCATTTGGTCATTTAATCATATATACATACATACATACATACATATATATATATATATATATATATATATATATATATATATATATATGTATATATATATGTATGTATATATATATATATATATATATATATATATATATATATATATATATATATATATATATTAGATATATATGTACGCGTGTTTGTTCCAATGTGTTTAATGTATAAACGCCACTTTACGGGCCACTCTTTGCCAGAGTGGTAAAAACTGATTCAGGACCTTAGATTAGATCGGGCCTCAATTGCATCGTTTTCCAGTGCATCGTTTAGCCCATTGAGCCATACGCTCAAGTGCATGAAGCAGACTCTCTCTTCTGTGATTCTCAGACGACGATCAACAACCACTTGAATGAAGTGCCAAAGGGGGTTCGACTTTCTTTTCGTGGCTCAACCCACATAGACAGGTGATCCCGATTCTGCAGCCAAAAGGACTTCCGGTCAACAAGAACTGGAATCGCTTGTCAGAGATGCTTTAGTACATCCGGTGACCGCTTAGCAATTCAAGTTTGCTGACCTCATGACCGTTCTTCGGCCCTGAAGGAATGTTTGAACGAAGTGGACACAGAGAAAAGGAATGGTCAACGACCAATCACGAATTAATAATATGCATGCATATATAAATATATGTGCGAGTCTGTTTGGTACATGTGCGCGTGGGAATATATATATATATATATATATATATATATATATATATATATATATATATATATATATATGCACACACGTATGATGGGTTCTTTGTCCAATCTTCAGATAAAAATTTGACTGAAAAAATATAAGAATCTTTCAGGAAGAGATTGCTTCTAAGGGATTTTCCGACCATTCGCATATAAATGAAGTATATATATATATATATATATATATATATATATATATATATATATATATATATATATATATATATATCAGCGAGGCTGGTGGATATAATGATATATCTCAAATATGTATTTCTCTGTTCTTCATATCTATCTTTTTTATCTATTTCAATCTGTTCATATCTATCTATCTATCTATCTATCTGGTATCTACAAATCTATGTGTATGTATTAGTTTGATAATCACTTTCTACATCTCTTCATAACAGTCTATCTAGGTTGGTTCCCAGTTTACAAAATTATATATATATCTATATATATATATATATATATATATATATATATATATATATATATATATATATATATTAAAGAATTAAAAATATCAAAAAAAAAATCTTCAGACACACTGGGTTGTATATTAATATTCCTCCGTTTTTATTACTATTTCTTTTAGATTCCTCGACAGGTTTCGGCCAACATGGCCATCATCAGGAGAAAAATAATTTTCTGCTTGCTGGTTGCTGTGATCTACTACAGAAAAAATATAATATATTTTATATATATATATATATATATATATATATATATATATATACTAAGAGCATGGCCCGGCGTTGCCCATGCTTGATTAAAAAATCAGCACTAGTTGCCTGACGATTGCCTCTAAGTGTTGACTTCTATGTACATTTTTATATTTACACACGCTGTATCTCTGATATTGAGCACTTTATTCCATAAATATAGCACACTTTAAGTCTATATTTCTTCACACACACACACACACACACACACACATATACATATATATATATATATATATATATATATATATATATATATATATGTATGTATGTATGTATGTATAAACGTTATTTTTATTGGATACACGTATTTGAAATAGACGATATAGAAATATGCATTTCTCTGTTAAGATTCATCGAGTTATCATTACATTTTAATAGTTGTAGATCCGTTCTCGCATCGTCCGGTCAAACTCCCCACTGTCCTTTTTATCAGGAGTAGGGGTTTAACCTTTTTTTTTTCCTTTTTAGGGTTTGGTTTTTCGTTTCCTTCCAATGTCTGTTTCAACACAATATTTCTAATATGTCCGCCTGAATCCTCAACCAATAAAACCTTGACCTTTTCATGTCTTTCCTGAATAGACCCAAGAACTTTACTTCTTGTCTTTTCTGACGCTAATATCTCATTACACAGTAACCTTCTAATTCGAGTGGCTCTTGGACCTTGTATTGAATATTACTAAAATAATATTCTTTAAAAAATATCTTAAATTGAGATATTTTTGTATTTTTTAAAATAAACATTTCAATTACTGCAGTTTTGTTGTGTCTATTTTTCTCGAGCCTCCTCTCATTTCCAAAAAGTGCAAATTGGGATACATGTGTTCATGCATTTTGATATATTATGAATATTTTGTAAGTATAGCATTATATTTTGCTTTCACCATTAAACCCTCAGTAGATTTTTTAAGATTTCCAAAAGGACTGGAAATTTAATTCAGGTCAAGTGAGTCATAAAATTAGAAAATATCATTTGATTATGTAAAGACAAACTATATCATCTGCTTTACACATAATTGAAAAAAAATCATCTTTCAACAAGATCACTCTTCTAAAATATTTAAAAATTAACTCGAGTCAAAAACAAAAGAACAAAACATTGGAAATTATTTCATTGCCGCCTGAAACCCTTGACTTCTCCCAAGGAATTCGTATGGAATGAATTGGATAAAAGAGTTCGAAGAGAATACACTCAAAGAGTGAGCGCGAGTTGTTTTCAGAGCTTGAAGAATGCATGAGAAAGCCTGCTGTCTATTCTTTAAAAAAACTATGTAAAGAATGGCATGAATTTGTAAGGCAGTAATTAAGACAGTTGGTGGTTTTATTGATGAAAACAAAATATGATACTGTTGTATGATAATAATTTATAGTTACGTCCTTATATATGTCAAAATAAAAGCAAATACATTCTAGTCACTGAAACTTTACATTTTACTTGAAAAATATCTAATTTTAAGTTTTTTAAGGAAATCCAGGGTGACCGTAACGTTTTTGCCTGCAACACACACACACACACACACACACACACACACACAAACACACATGAATTTATATATATATATATATATATATATATATATATATATATAGATATAGATATAGATAGATAGATAGATAGATAGATAGATAGATAGATAGATAGATAGATAATATTAGTGGTCAATATACATATTTCTTATCTTATATATTTATATTTTTAAAATTTTAATCAGTGTTTTTATTAACGTAGTAAACATTTGTTTATATCGCTTTTTTAATTGTTTTGTTTTGCTTTGGGAAGATAATTAAAGATATTTATAAAATTTTGTGGGTGATTGTTGTAGTTTATTCTAACGCATGTTTTTTAAACGGTAATTGTTTACAAAACAACGTAATATACCAAGCCATGATAAAATCACCTGATAATGAAGAAAAGTATACATAAGAGTAACTAAACGTCCCTGGAAACAAAGAAATTATGTACACAAAACATCTTTCACAAATAGTAAATATGCGAACAGCACAATGCTTTCTAAGTATATCTGGGAAATAAAAAACAAAACGCACACCAAACCAAAAATATCTTGGAAAATGAGGAAAAAATCATCAGCCTACAACAACCTATGAAAAACTTGCAGACTTTGCTTGGAGGAAAAAATAGCTATCTTTACCTTCCCAGACCAAAATAAATTATTAACAAAAAGATCCGAGCTAATCTCAAAATGCAGACATGAAAACAAATTTTTAGTACGTAAATTAAAAATCGAAAACGGAAAAATAAATAAATACATAAACAAACAAAATTACAATAAAATAAGCAAAATAAATTAATCCAAACAAATTACCAAATCACACCTGTTAGAATAGAAGAAATAGAATAAAAAATAAGGAGCAAAATCAATATATAAAGTAAATAATAAAAAATTATCAAACTATTATGACCAAAAAATTAGACTATAACAAATCAAAACAAAAAATCGGACGAAAAATAGCTATAACTGTTATATAACGATAAAAAAATGAATGAAAAAAATAATATACTGCGTTACTTAAAATTCAAAAACCAAAAAGAGAAAATATAATGTAACAAATAAATAACAAGTATAATAAATTGATCTAAATACATCCAAGTATATAAATAAACTAACAACCGATACCGATAAACTAGCTGTTTAGAAAAAAACAAATAAAGATAATCAATCCAAATAAATATATTAAAAACCGTTCCCACCAAAATAATAGACGGAACAAACCACAACATTCAACCCCAAAATTCAACAAATAGCTTTAATTATCTTCCCAATAAAAACAAAACTATTAAATAAGCTATATAAACAATTTTTTATTACGGTAATAAAAACACCGACCAAAATAAAAAAATAAAAAATAATAAATAAATAAATACATAAGATAAAAAATTAAAATTAAAATGAATAAAAACAAGGAAAACAATTTGACCCAAATAAATACGCAAATAAACGACTTCCGATAAAATAACGGCCATAATAGACTACCCACAATAAGCTATATGAACAAATTTTTACTACGTTAATAAAAACACCGATCAAAATAAAATAAATAAATAATTAAATATATAAGATAGAAAATAAAATTAAAATTAAATAAAAACAAGCAAAATAATTTGAAACAAATAAATAAATAAACAAATAAACGACTTCCGGTAAAAATAACCACCAAAATAGACTACCCACAATGCACCACTGACCCGTATATATAAATAACCGAGAAAAACAACAGCACTAGTTGCCTGACGATTGCATCTAGCATGAAACAGACTGTCGCTCTAA
This sequence comes from Acanthosepion esculentum, assembly GCA_964036315.1. NCBI lineage: Eukaryota > Metazoa > Mollusca > Cephalopoda > Sepiida > Sepiidae > Acanthosepion > Acanthosepion esculentum. The sequence goes on from OZ038503.1 coordinate 1,862,810, forward strand.
GTGTTGACTTCTATGTTTATATATATATATATATATATATATATATATGTGTGTGTGTGTGTGTGTGTGTGTGTGTGTGTGTGAATAAATAGAAAACGACAATTGATCTTAGCCTACGTTGACGAAGGCCATCAAAGCTACTGGAGGGTTTATCTGTTGAATATTTCTGACAGTCTGCAGCAGAGTCCAAGAAAATCATTACGAAATTTAGCGCAACCGCAGTATTTTGGTCTTGGAACTATTGATAAGGCTGCCAGACAAAAATGAATACTCTTCCAATACGAAATAATGGCGGTACAAGCACTGCAACTGATCCTAAATATCGACTGCACTCTTGCAGATTGTTTAACAGATTTTCGAAGAAAAAACTGCTGAAACTTCCTTTTTAACGACGACGCATGGTTCTATCTCTCGGCTTACGTTAATTTGCAAAACACAATTAATTAATTATCCCTACATTAATTAATTAATTATACCTACATTTTGCATGAATCACCCCAAAATGATTTCAAGGTTGGAATGTGGGTTACGATTCCCAGACGTCGAATTGTTGGCCTTATTTTTTTATGAAAGCAATAAACAGCGAGCGTCATTATTCGGAGATTTTTTACCACCTTCATCGGTCAGATAACAAGCGTGAATTTTAATTACTCATGGTTTCAGTAGGATGGCTCTACTGCCCGCACATCTCACAGACCTATGCAGTTATTGGGGAACATTTCAGCAGACAGCATTATTTACAGAGACGCGTGGCCAAAACTGAATTCACCAACTTTTTATCTATGAGGAGCAGCAAAATATTCCGTGGGTCGTGATCGCCCGCGAACACTTATTGGCTTGAAAGAAGTGATAACAGCGTACGTTCAGGCTATTACAAACGAGCAGCTGATGGCGGTGTTCGGAAGCAAAATAAGAAGGATCCAAATCTGTTGATGCTAACGGGCGTCACTTTCAACATCTATCTTTCTATCTATCTATCTATCTATCTATCTATATATATATATATATATATATATGACTCTTCGGCAGAATTGAGTCACTGTCAGTCACTCTGTGTTTATTTAAATCTAAAAATAAACACGCTAAAATTCACCTTCATCCCTGCCGTGAGCCGACGGCTTAGTGGTAGAAGTTCCGACTGACGCCAATTAAGTCGGGTTTCGATCCTAGCTAGAGGCAACCGGACGTCTAGCCACACTGATGAGCTGTGAAACAGCGAAACAGTTTGTCTGCGGATGACATATATATATATATATATATATATATATATATAGAGAGAGAGAGAGAGAGAGATAGATAGAGAGATAGATAGATAGAATTAATAGAAGTAAAAGTTTTGTCACTTAGTTGAAGATGTAACCTTCAGCAAACTGACTCCAGAGTTTCGTAGATGGACCCTCTGGGAATTACTGCGTCCACTCGTCAGGGTCTATGATCAATTGACTGCTTATACTTCTCGATTTTTCTTTTCTATGCACTTATCATTAGTGCATTTTTATAGTGTATATATGTGTGTGTGTGTGTGCGTGCGTATATACGTTCGCGCGCCTGCACACATGCGGCTGTCTGAGCGCATCTCTGCACGTGTAGAATGTCGTAATTATTCGCCCTTTTCGTGTGTGTGTGTGTTTGTCCTTGTACCAGTCTGTTTATATCTAAGTATATTCATATCTATCTATCTATCTATCTATCTGTTTATCTATGTATTCATCTATCTATCTATCTATCTATCTTATTTTCCAACTACTTTTAAAAAAAAATGAATTTCTAGAATACTAAATAAAAAGAACATAAAAAAACTAACTAAAATATTTAATCGGGATTATTATTTTCTAAATCCAATGACATTGCATTTATTTTTGCCTGTAAAAATTACAAATATATACTAAAAATATATAAAATTATGACTTAAAAACGAAAATGAACGTTTTGCTAAAATGAATTCCATATATATTTTTTAGCACCTATGGCCGTTCAGAATTTTTCTTCTCTTACTCTGGCTCTCTTCAAGAATTAAAAAATTCTAAGAAAATATCTAATTTCATTTTAATTTTTTTCTTTTCCTGTCATGATATTAATTCATGTTACTGGTCTCTTTTTTTCACGGACGACAGAAACGGTAAACTTTCGCAAGATGGAAATATTTACAAGTACTTTTATCTTGATATTTTCATTTGAAATCCTATACTTATAATTAACAGCAATTTTTCACAGGCACAACCGCTTTATGCATTCGTGTTTGCCGCATATTTAAGCAGTATTCTCTTTAACGTGTAGTACAGAATTTACAAGTACACAAATGCATAGTAAGTCTCAATTGAGAAAAGACAACTGAAATTTCGATTTGCACCGGAGTTTGAATACCGACTGAAGATGACATGTATCTATACCATTTCCATTGAAACTTCGTAGAATGTCACATATGAAAATTGCTTTTTGTTTCTTTCCTAAAAAACCTGACACGGAAATTTTATGGATCGTTTATATTCTCTAAACACATTTACTGTCGCCTTTATATATATATATATATATATATATATATATATATATATATATATATATATATATATATATATATATATATATATATATATGTTTTATAGACGATGCCGAAGTGTTTTATAAAGTACAACACAAGATCTATTTGAACTGCTACGAAAACTCGATTTATTTGGGAAAAATATTAGAATAATCTGGAACAATTATTTGCAGCAAACAGCCTGCATAAGGATAGAAAATGAATTGAACACGTGCAAACAAACCCAGAAAGGGTCGAAATACAAGGGCGCCTATTCTCACTGGATTTATTCCGCCTGTACAAGGAAGCTTATGAAAACTGGAGGTCTGACTAGGATTGATTATTTGTGGACATAACATAAATCACGCATATAAAACTAATGATGATGAAAGCGAGAAGAAAGGACTAAACATCAATTCTAAGAAGACAGAATCTATGGTCGTTAGTAAGAGAAACAGTGCCAGATGTGAGCCCGTATTGGAGACTTCGGAATGAAATGACAGCAGAGAAATTTCATCTGGCAGGTGTTTCACGACAGATGATGGGAAATACAACAAAACAAATCTGAAGGCGCAGTGGAATTGCGAAAGATAACTTCCAGGAACCAAGCTGAATAGTCGCCTATAAAAAACTATCGTTATAAAAAAAAATAGTTCAGCTGTTATGCGATATTAGTCCATCCATATGGCAATGAAGGCTGTAAAGCTCCCTCACAGAGGAAGAAGAGACTTGAGGTAATGTAATTGATGTAATTTACCGAAGGATACTGAGCATACTATGGGCGGAATATGTGAGGGAAGTGAAAGACACGTAGAATCAGCAAGAAGCGGTTGAAATTCCTGGAACCGATAATGAAGAAAAAGGACTTTGAGAATTTGGTATGCACATGGCATATTGAAGTCATGAAGGGCAGAAGGAAAAATCGAGTAACCACCCCTAACTAAATGGATAGCAAAACTTGAACTGAGATTGTTAGTCTGGGGACAAATATTGCTGGGACCAAAAAAGGAGAGGAAGCTGCGGAGAGCCATGATCGCCTTCGTTCTTAAGAGGCAATCTATATAAAGAAGATGATTATATTAATTTTATAAATGCTATCGACATCTTTTTAGACGAACTGTCAATCGATTGCAGTCTGTGTCCTTGACGTGACAAAATATTTTTAGTTAATTAAGGGTAAACATTAATTACTGTTGAATTACAAATTCTTTTATATGTCAACAAAGTGGGGCGGGTGTATCGATGCTGGAATTATGTAAAATCAATAGATATTATCTTGCGATATTTTTTTCTGTGAGATGTGGATGCAAAGTACCTGCCTGTGTTAGTTTGAGTAACAGGCGTGGCGCGGGAATAAGAAGTAATGGATCTGATTTTTTTTTCTGTATTTGACATTTCGTTCCCATCAAACATCCAGAAAAATAATCTAATATGAATAATTTTTAGCTAATGATAATTATATGAACAGTTATTTGTTTTTTTCTATGGATTTTTTAAATTGATTGAATTTTAATAATTAGTCTCATATATTGGTATTTACGACTTCACACACACGCATATGTGTGTGTGTGTGCATGTGTGTGTGTGTGTGTGTGTGTGCATGTGTGTGCTTGTGTGTGTGTGTATGTGTGTGTGTGTATTTGGAAGTTGAGAGAAATGCGTGACAGAGATCCATGTATAAAGTGGAGTATCGTTGGAAAGGTGAAGCCGGGTTGCTTGAGAGATCTGAGATTTTATCTAAATGCAGGCATTTGAACAAGTAATTTTGGGGTATGTGTTATGGGTCCTTACCTATAACTACAGTATGAACTCTTCCTAACACTATGTATACTACGCCTCTCAAGAGAGAGAGACGAATAGAGTCGAGCCGATAGTAGTTCACTCCAAACCAGACTGACAGTCATACTAACACCTTCCACATCTTGTATTATTATTCCGTGTAATATATCTTCGTTATTTCTACTCTTGTGTTTGTGTTGTTCTTCCTTGGTCCTAACCTGGACCATAACAGAAGAAAAGAATAATTCCAGATATTAATATCTATCTATCTATATATCTATCTCAGTATATTCATATCTATGTCAGCCTTGTCATTATCTATCTATCTATCTATCTATCTATCTATCTATCTATCTATCTATCTATCTATCTATCTATGTATCTATCTATCTGTCTGTCTGTTATAGGTCCTTACCTATAACTACAGAATGAACTCTTCCTAACTCTATGTATACTACGCCTCTCAAGAGAGAGAGACGAATCGAGTCGAGACGATAGTAGTTCACTCCAAACCAGACTGACAGTCATACTAACACCTTCCACATTTTGTATTATTATTCCGTGTAATATATCTTTGTTATTTCTACTCTTGTGTTCGTGTTGTTCTTCCTTGGTCCTAACCTGGACCATAACAGTATGTATGAACCCGGATGAATGTAATGAATAGTATTTTTCTCCCTCCCACTTATCTTTTCCCTTCCCACTTCTCCTCTTTCTTCCCCACCCTCTGTTTTTTCTCCTTTCGGTGTTCATACAGAGAGGCGGATTTCACTGAATTCTTCATTCTTCTACTTGACTGAGGAGACTTTGCAGTTGAAACACGGGTAGTAAGCTAGATTGCATTTTACTGATTATGCAATTATTTTCACTCTACATTTCCGATTTTGGAATCTTGTTAGTGTTTTAGGCGCGGCTGTTTTCTGACTCCTTTTACAATATATTAGTTTATATCATATATTTCACATATATATATATATATATATATATATATATATATATATATATATATATATATATATATAAAAGTGAACATATAAAAGGCCTGACGATTGCATCTAGTATGAAACAGACTGTCGCCTCTAAGTATTGACTATGTTCACTTTTATATTTACACATGCTCTATATCTGAGATTGAGCACTTTACCCCATAAATATAACACATCTTAAGGACTATATTTCTTCATATATATATATATATATATATATATATATATAAACGTAGACATTGAGATCAGTACACAGTACGTTTCAAATTATTTTAGGGGCTATTGAGTGGAAATAATTGGGAATCCGAATGCTGTTTTGTGGCTATTTCATAGTGTTCTTTATTAACGTTACCACTGATTTGCGTTGATATTTCTTTTTGATAGTTATTACGTTTACTTGTGCTTATATGTGCATTCGTATTTTGTTAATTAGTTTATTATTTACTCAACTTGTTTACTTATTTAAATGTGTATTGGATAAATGACCTCCGCGATTTCATTAGTTTGTTTTTCATTTTGTTTGTTTTTCATTTTGTTTGTTTTTATCACTTTTCTTATTAACTAACCCAGATTTTGAAACTTTGTAAAAACCTGGACGTAAATTTACGGTGGATGATCATGACCCTTTCTAAACATTTCCGTCTTAGTAAATTGAGTTCTCTATTAATTAAAGTAGCATTTGTTTAATCAAAATCATGGTCAGATTCATTATGGTGAGCAACAAATGCATTAATAAAATATTCTTTCGCGTTTTATTTAAATTCATTGAGGTTTCTCCTATGTATTCTTTGCAACAATTATTACAGGTGATAGAGTAAATTCCTTCTCCAAGTTTAACGACATTATTATTTTTGTTTTGTATTAATTAAGACTTTTATTGTTCTAGTAGTTGTAACAAATTTCAAGGTAAGCCATATCTTCTGTTTAAAAATAGTTTTTCAGTTCAAAGAGAATGCAATTTGCTCCAATAAAAATGTATTAAAAGTGCTTTAATCGCTAGATCATGCGCAGGAAATCGACGCACAGGTTCTTAGATCCTTTCCCCTTTCCTGGCAGATCTTCAATCATCACAATCTGGGATATTTATTAATAAAAGCGATATACATATTAAAAAACGAAAAGGGGACTAAATGAACTCTGTTAAACTACATACTCAAAATATTTTTTAAAGTGCGCATGTTTAATCAGATCAACGTAAACAAGGTTTTAGACCGATGAGGTCCTCAAGGACGAAAAGTAGCACACATTTTTTCCACCACTTGGACAGAGATTTACTAAAGATTATTCTTTGTATATAAAATAAATATACCACTTCCCCATATTTATACATGTCAAAGTGTTGGAAAATGAGTTTTGTCTTTCATTTATTCATATTTTGGTTTTTAACCTTAAACATACACACACACACACACACACACACATATATATATATATATATATATATATATATATATATATATATATATATATATATATATATATATAATTATAAATATAAATTCTTGACATATATTGATTCAAATGGACAATAGATTGACGGATAATTATTCTTACACTCCTAATTCCATAAACACAGCATTTTGATCGACTTTTCAAATTAATTAAACCAATTTGTCAATTATGGAAATAAAATATGTTCCCATAGTGATGCGTCCTATTTAAATATGTTGCCTCCCAATGTCAGAGGCAGGTAATAGTGGTATAGGAAATAACCTTGGACGTCCATTCCAGTAACAAAAAAGATTTCAGCCTTGCTAAAATAAAGTAGAGCGTCTTTCGGAGAAAATGGTGTCGGTCATAAAAAATGTGTATGAAGCAACGATGTGCCATTGAATTCAAGGACGAAACATTGCCATTACGTACGGGCTTTTCCAAACTCTTTATCCTCGTTGGTGAAAACGCATAGCCAGTGGTGGTTTGTAGTTAAAAACGTTCTCTTTCTAACGGTGATACTATGCTCTTTCTATCTGTTGTAGTTTCCCTGTAAATAAAGAAGAGACATTACTTTCAGTGACACTGTCGAAGGGACATTGGCTTGGAAGGAAGGAATGAAGGAAGGAATGAAGGAAGGAATAAACTGTGATTGATTTGTTTTTTTATGGATTATCAAAGCATTGCATGATATTTAAAATCAGAAAATATGTTTACATTATGAGACATTTCGGAAATAATACTGATTTACAGATACACGTTCTACTAATTAACCCGTAAGGGGATGTGGGGAATACGTGGATTCATGCCTTTCCCATGATTATTTGCTCGTAAGTGAATATAACGATTTTGAGTGGAATTGGAACTCGGCAACCTGATTCCATATTACGAGCCGTTATCAGTACTTCTTCTACTTTTATGTGACGTGTCCATTCAGGACGTAGGTGATCATGGCTCTCCACATCTTCTTGTCTCTTGTATCTCTTAATAAGTTTTTTTTGTCATATCTCTCAAACCCTGTTCTACCATCCATTTTCTCAAGCTCACCATGTATGTTACGCGATGCTTTCCTATGTCACTCTTTCCTGCAATATGTCATTTGAGTATCAGATTTTCCACACCTTCCTTCCTCCTTACGTGCCCTAGAAACATCAACTGCCTCTTCCTGATGATAAATATAAGTTTCATTTTTTTCTATTATAACTAACGCCCTTGAGGAAACATGGCACAGTGGAAAAAGGCGTTAGTAACATCCAGTGACAGGACCCAAAGAATGTGAGTTCAATACCCGGTTAAGGCAGTGGAGAACTTTCAGAGGGAAATTAACAGGAGATATCTGATAACTGACATCCATTAAACATGGCACGTGGAACTAGAACAGTCTACCCCAGTGAGCGAAATAAAGGGTTCAGTTCGACATTCCAACCACCTGAAGAAGGCCGGAGCGTACAACGGCCGAAACGTTGTAATAAATATAGCGACAAAGATGAGGACAATAGTCCGAATAATGTAGATAATGTACATAATACCTCATCTCAGAAATATAGACAGACTCAAGTACGTAGATAATGAACAGGCTCAGATAGATAGATAGATAGATAGATAGATAGATAGATAACGAACACACTCAAGTATATAGATGGCTCAGATAGATAGGTAGATAGATAGATAGATAGATAGATAGATAGATAGATAGATAACGAACAGACTCAAGTATGTAGATAATGAACAAGAACAGGCTTAGATAGATAGATAGATAGATAGATAGATAGATAACGAACAAACTCAAGTATGTAGATAATGAACAGGAACAGGCTCAGATAGATAGATAGATAGATAGATAGATAGATAGATAGATAGATAGATAACGAACATACTCAAGTATGTAGATAATGAACAGGCTCAGATAGATAGATAGATAGATAGATAGATAGATAGATAGATATTTTTTTCGCAATGGGTTACTGGGTGTGGAAGAATTAGGAAGAGAAACATTAATAATGAATGGGAAAATAAATGACAATTCAGGAGGACAGTAGATAGCGATTGGCATTGCATTTAAATTCTTGCAGATTAAAATTGTCTGGAAATCATGGAGCCGGAAAGGAGTTCGCGAGTGAGAAGTGCGAGAAAAGCAACTGCGTAGAAGTTACGGCTAGCTCATCTGTAAATAAGTGCCATCTCGCCACCAATCTAGTATTGCCCTTAAATTCATACAGTTTAGATATCATAGCAATTAGGTCATCCGAACAATTACTATTAAAGTATTTATAAAAATGGCACAGGGAGGCAGTGAGCAAGTGACAGAAGTCGAGCCGCCAGATACTTCAATGAACAGAGTAAATGGACTTTCTTAGCAGCTGTCCTAGCAATGGATTCGATAGCGTCATTCTTGTCAGCTGAGACGTTAGCCCGAATAGGTGCAATGAGTTACTTTGCTGGAAGATAGCATCAGTCATATCGTTGAAAGATAGAGAAACGTCTCTCAGATGATTAATAGAGAGACGTTTAGTTTTGGAGACATTAAAATTGACAAGTCATGTTTTGCTTGAGTTAACGATAGACTTGAGGTCGTTTTATATACCAGCTGTCATTTTGATATTGTCGGATTGATCAGGTTTACTATCGAGGCAGGAGTAAATGCTAGCGTCTTCAGCGTAGATGCCAAGTTGAGAGTTGATGTAATAAGGAAGGTCGTTAATGAAGATTTAAAACAGCGTAGGACCAAAAATGGAACCCTGGGACGAAAAGGAATCAGGCAAGTGGCCATTCAGGACAAAATTCATTTATAGATAGATATGAACAGACTCGGATAGATATATAGATAGATAGATAGATAGATAGATAGATATGAACAGACTGAAATATATATATATATATATATATATATATATATATATATATATATATATATATCGAGAGAGAGAGAGAGAGAGAGAGAGAGAGAGAGAGAGAGATAATGAACTAATATATGTGTTGAAAATGCCTCCTGAACTGGTTTGTTATGGACAATTTTTGCGAAATATATAAAATTAATATCACTGTTTGAATTTCGAAAAATATTGTAAGTCAACAGACATTATTATACGTGTCTATTCCTTAATTAACTTGAAAATCTCTGATCTGTATATAAACTTGTATATTAAATTTTGCTAATATAGCAAGCTTCAATCTATACACTACATATATTTGATATTTCGGTTTCTGCTGACTTGATCATTTGACATCAAATAAATTTATTACTGTGTGACGAATTTCAGCAAATGGTAAAGTTCCGTTTTACCCAGATATTCCATGGACCGACCCATTTCCCAAATTATCAAACAGGAGAATAAATTTTAAATATTTCTTGGTCCGACTGTAAAGTGAATCCGTTATCATTGGCTTGGAAGGAAGGAAGGAAGGAAGGAAGGAAGGAAGGAAGGAAGGAAGGAAGGAGAGGAGAGGAAGGAAGGAAGGAAGGAAGGAAGGAAGGAAGGAAGGAAGGTGAGGAGAGGAGGAAGGAAGGAAGGAAGGAAGGAGAGGAGAGGAAGGAAGGAGAAGAGGAAGGAGAAGAGGAAGGAAAGGGGGAAGGAAGGAATGAAGAAAAGGAGGAAGGAAGGAAGGAAGGAGAGGGGAGGAGAATGGAAGGAAGGAAGGAAGGAAAAGGAGGAAGGAAGGAAGAGAGGAAGGAAGGTGATGTGGCTATGATAAAAGAAAGAAATTAAAAGAGAAATGATGAAATAAGGAATGAAAGAAAAAAAGAAAGAGGGAGATGTTACATAAAGAGATAAAAGATAGAAAAAACAAAGCCTAATTGAAAAAAAAATTTGTGTAAGAAAAATGACAAAATGAAAAAAGAAAGAGAAACAATCAAAAACAAAACAATGAAAAATGCAAATGAAAAGGAAAATTACGAGAAAGAAAGAAAGAAAGAATAGAAGAAAAAGTAAGAAAGAAAGATGAAGACTATATATAACAAGGAAAAACTGTAAAAACAAAATCTAAAGAAAGAAAGAAAGAAAGAAAGAAAGAAAGAAAAAGATTACGTGTAAAAAGAATGGAGAAATAGAAAAAACAAAAACAAAAACAAAACCAAGAAAAAAGAAACAGAAGAAAGAAAGAAAGAAAGAAAGAAAGAAAGAAAGAAAGAAAGAAAGAAAGGAAGGAATATATCTGATTGAAGATAAATCATCATCGGAAACTAACAACTGTATAAAAAGAATAAAAAAGAAAGAAAAAAAAAGGAAATGACATAACATTCAAGAAAGAAAATAATAATTTTGCGAATGATTGTTAAGTCGGTTTCTAAACACAACCTGTCATCCCAATGAGATGCAAAAGTTCCCGCCAATGTTTGCCATGTGCTTTAGAGAACTCTCATAACATCCTCTAATATCTACGCGCTCTCATTTTTGCACAACTTTCCTGAGTTATTCATTAACATATTAATGCCGCTATGAAGTGGAATTGTGGCCAAGAACGGTGCCACTGGTTTTTGGGTAGAGGCGATGTAACAACTCTTGTAGACTTTTTTCCTTTATCGTTCGTCACGATTAACTTAAAAAGCTTTCAATTACTCGAATGATACTTCGACTGACAGAAAATCGAGACGTCTCTCTTTTGGAAACGATTCAACGTTCTAGCGTCCTTCTTCCCCAGCTCCCATCCACATCTTTTTGGTTTCTTTCTCTTTTTGCCTAGTTTCATTCCGTTGCTTATCCAATCACATCATTTTTTCCCACGTCACTTTCTCAATGACCGAATATGGCTGACAGCCGCTGGCGAAAAATACGTCTCTACCATTCAGCCTCTTTACGTGTCGATTTCACTTAATTAATCACCTAATGCCCAATAAATTGTCGCGTATCGAACCTAGCGCAGATTTCAGAAAAAAAATATTGCAATGGTCGCAAATGAATATCTGTTTATTTAAGTCATGTCTCGTTAGGACCATGGCTCTCCATACGTTCCGTTTCTTTATTATCTGTGAATTACAGTGACATTGGGAAGGACACTGAAGTGATTAGCCGTTGACTTCTTCGGTTTTAATTTCAGAGTTTTCCTCTTACACTAGTAGCCACGCAAGGCTAGAACGCTTAGTCTACCCTGCTATTTAATCCGTGGTTTTGGCGTGGAGCAGAAAAGTGTTCACGCGTTTCTTAAGAGCATTTTCGCGAAAGTGAATGCAGCAGACGAAAGAAATTGAAGAAAGTCACGAAATGAATCCCAAACAGGACGCTGATAACAGATGTAAGTTTTGCTTAACAGATGACTCAAAATGAAGATCTGCAGATATCCGATTTTAAAAAAGGATAGATTTGTGATGCTCTACAAGAGCTAGAAAAGAAGTTAAGTAGCATATATTCTTGCATTAATAGATATATAAATACATACATACATAAATATATATATACACACACACACACACACACACACACACACACACACATACACACACACACAAGGGAAACAAATATTCGTACATATAAAAATTTGAATTTACTGCATTTCCAACTAATGAATAAAAATACTTTTCATATAATTAACTATATATTAGCAGTATCGAGAAACGAACCCGGACCGTTACGACATAATGCACACATCATATCCTGGGCCAGCGGATCTCGATGAGGTAGAGGTCACTAACTAGACTCAATATAGCGCAGCTACTCCTAATTCCAGTGATACTTATCCAAGTAAATGTTTTGTAACTTAGCTGATTGATGTTGTTCCGTAGACGGACCCTCCAGCAATCATTACGTCCACTCGTCAGCGGATAATGCAAGTATATATGTGAGGCAACTTCTTGATAATATCGGTCTGGAGAGATTTTGTATGATGAAAAGTGTAACACCGAAATAATAAGGACCATTCGGATGGCGGAAGTTTTCTTCCAAAATCGGAGCAAAGTATTAAGGATGAGTAAAAGTGGTCGCTAATTGAGCTAGCATCATGTCATTAGTCAAGATGATCATTTGCGTATACTAGTCTCGTTCAAACTATTGAATATGCCAGATTGTACGTTTTCTCCGTGAAACTGTAATTAATGCCCACTCAGTACAGTTGCAGCATGAAACAGAGGTTGCTTTTGTGGTTAAGGGATGATGAAACGCAAAATGTACCCTGTGTTTGTCACAGGAGTTATCTTGCCATCCTAGCTGTCATTATATATATATATATATATATATATATATATATATATATATATATATATATATATATATATGCATATATATATATATATATATATATATATGCATACTGTAATCCTCAGACAGACTGTTTCACCGTATCACAGCTCATCAGTGTGACTGGACATCCGATTGCCTCAGGCCAGTATCGAAACCCAACTGATTTGGCATCAGTCAGAAAATTATACCCCTAAGCTATTAGCGCCTGGTAGTGTGGAAGGTGAATTTTTGCATATTTACTCTTTTGAATAAACACGCCAGTGACCTAGAGGGATCAATTCATGGAAGAGCTTTGCATTATAAGCAGTAGTAGTCACTGTTTTCAAATTCACGCGTTCTTCACCGTGCTCGTCCGAAATTAAATTTTTCAGGTGCCTATATATTGTCAATCACAGACAGACTGTTTCGCCGTATCATAGCTCATTAGTGTGGCGAGATATCCGATTGCCTTAAGCAGGATATATATAATTGAACATGGAAGTCAACACTCAGAAGCGACAGATTGTTTCATGTTTCATGCTAAACGCAATCATCAAACCACATGTGTTGTTTTTTTCTCGACTATTAATATATACGGGACAGTGGTGCATTGTGGATATTCTATTCTAACGGTTATTGTGGCGGGAGTAGTTTGTTAATTTGTTTATTATTTATTTATATTGATTAATTTATTTTACATGTTTTTCTTATTTATCTTATATATTTTTTTTATTCTTTTTCGGATTTCGATTTTTAAGTAACGTAGCAAAACCTTTGGAATGAGTCTGATCGTTTATTTTGTTTTGTTCTGGGAAGGTAATTATAGCTATTTTTTCGTCCAATCAGAGTTTGCAATTTTTTGATTGATATTTATAGTCTATTCCAACGGTTATTTTGGTGGGCGTGGTTTGTTAATTTGTTTATTATTTACTTTATTTATTTATTTGAATTAATTTGTTTTACTTATTTTTTCTTATTTATTTTTATTTTATTTATTTTTATCAGTTTTCGATTTTTAAGCAAAGTAGTAAAAATTTGTTTTTACATCTGCATTTTGAGATGAGTTGTGATCAATTGTTTGGAAGTTTGTTTTGGTCAGGGGAGGTATTTATTGCTATTTTTTCCTGCAGTTTGCAGTTTTTGGATTGATTGTTGTAGGCTCAAGTTCGTTTCCTTATTTCCCATGATATTTTTGGTGTGATTTTGGTTTTGTTTTAATTTTCCAGATACACTTGGAAAGGATTGTGCTATTCGCGTATTTACTATTTGTGAAAGATGTTTTGTGTGCGTAATATGCATAGAACATACAATCCATTGTACAACTAATAAAAACAAGGATCGTGAGTTCAGTGTGTGGTCAATCAGTAAATGCCGTTTTAATCTGATAGCGAAGTGAATTCGGCATTAATTACATTAACATTTGAATTAAAGTGTTCGATATCAGAGATAGAGCGTATGTAAATATAAATATAAAAACGAACATTGAAGTCAACACTCAGAGGCAACAGTTTGTTTCCTGCTAGAGCAATCGTCAGGCCTTGAGTGTTGGATTTTTCTCGGCTATTTATATATATATGGGTCAGTGGTGCATTTTGGGTAATCCATTCTAGTGGTTATTTTGGCAGGAGTGGCTTGTTTATTTATTTATTTGGGTTAATTTATTTTACTTGTTTTTATTTTTTTATTCTTTTCGTTTTTCGGTATTTTATTAACGTAATAAAAAAATTGGAGGGATTTGTTTCGGTCGCTTATTTAATATTTTGTTTTGGTCTGGGAAGATAGAGCTATTTATTCGTCCAATTTTTGGATTGATTGCCGTAATCTATTCTATTTTGGCGGGGGACTCTTTTTAATTTGCTTATTATTTTATTTATTTATTTATTTATTTAGATTGATTATTTTTACTTGTTTTGGCTTATTTTTATTAGTTCTAACCGTTATTGTAATGGGAGCGATTTGTTAATTTATTTATTTATTTCGATTATTTTTACTTATTATTTCTTTTTTATTTGCTTATTTTTTGTTTTATATATTTTTATTTACTTTATTCGGCTTTCGAAATATTTTTCGTTGTATAGCAGTTATAGTTATTTTCTCGTCCTTTTTTAGATTGGTTGTTGTAGTCTATTCTAACGGTTTTTGGTTTGTTAATTTATTCATTGTTTACTTTATTTTTTTGGATTGATTATTTTTGTTTGTATTTATTTTTTATTTTTATTTGTTATATTTCGTCTATTCTCACCGGAGTTGTTTGTTAATTTCTTTATTGTTTGCTTGGATTAATTTATTTTACTTGTTTTTTTTATATTATTTTGTTTATTTTTGTAATTTATTTTGATCTGGGAAAGTAATGATAGTTATTTTTTCTCCAGGCAAAGTTTGCAGGTTTTGGATTGATTGTTGTAGGCTGATGATTTTTTCCTTATTTTCCATGATATTTTTTGTTGTGATTTGCGTTTTGTTTTTAATTTCCCAGATATATTTAGAAAGCATTCTGCTGCTCGCGTATTTACTATTTGTGAAAGATGTTTTGTGTGAATAGTTTCTTTGTTTCCAAGGTCCTTCAATTACTCCTATACGTACTTTTTCTCCATAATATGTTTTTTTTACAGTAGCTTGGTATATTACATTGTTTTGTAAGCCATTACCGTTTAAGGGATATTCAAGCTTTATTCTACAGTTACACGTGGGTTTAATTTGTTTGGGTATTTTGTTGATATTTTTCCTGTTGTGCTTTTCTTATTGTTTGTGCCATGTTCTCGGTGCAACTGTAGCTGATTTTTACAGTGTTTTCATTGAATATTTAGTGTAGAGTGCTTGATTCCGGGAAGTGTTTGTTTAAGAGTTTGAAGAATATTTTACCTACGTTTGTTTTTACGTTTTTGCAGTATGGTTGGTTGAACCATATGATATTTCTCTTCCCGTTGGACTTTTTTGTGCTCTGTGGTAAGTATGTAAGTGTTGTCGCGAATCCACTATCTTTTAGGGTTTTTTTTAGACTTTCATAGCTTTGCTGAATATGATTTCATTGGAAGAATTTCGGAAATCCTGCGGTCAATCGATTTTGGTATTATTGAAGGCGGGTAATTGGAAGATGTGTGTATATACAGTGGTTTATCATTGGGTTTTCTGTATGGGTAAAATTCTTTTATGGCTAATTTATATCACTAAACATAAAAGAATTGTATCCATCCATAACAGAAGCCATGCTAGATAAAGCCATCACGTTAGCCCAGGAACAAATAAAAATAAACAAAAACAAAATCGATATCATTAAACACTCCCGTAAATCACTACTATTACACAATGAAGAAGCATAGATAAAGAAAGATGGGATCTTTGAGACTACAATGGGAAGCTTTGATGGTGCATAGACCTGCGAAATCATAAGTACATATTTACTACACGAACGAAGCAAAATAATAGATATAAATGACACAGGATTCTACAGGGACGACGGTCTCATGATCTTAAGAAACTGTAACAAACAAAACACAGACAGAACTAGAAAAGCAATAATAAATGTTTTAAAAAAAAACGGATTTGATATAGATATAATAACTGACCTAAACGAAGTAGATTTACTAGATGTTACTTTCAACCTAAGAAAAAGTACATATAAACCGTACAGAAAACGTATAACAATTTTTGTGAATCTTTAAGGCTTACGGCCGTATCATGTTGAACCAGTTCTCGTATGACCGCCAACATCGAGCCTAGGGAGCCTGGTCAGTACCTAGATGGGTGACCATTTGGGAATATCGGATACTGTAAGCTTAGATGGGCGAGTATGTAATGGATAATGATTCGGAACTGGAAAACGGAAAAGCGAAGTTTCAAATTTAATCGGGTTCGTTATATTGTCTCAAGAGAAAATAACATTTGGAAAGGGTATAAACCAACCTAGTCTCCTTCCAGTATGGATTAATCAGTAGGATGTGTATCATTAATTTTTATCACCCTAAAATTCTTACTATCTAAAAAGATTTTCTGGGTTAACTGCAAAGATTGTTAAGCCGTGAAAACCAAAATCAATCATGAAATATTGATCTTAAATACTCGACTCATAGATGCCCATATACGGTGATTTCTTTGTTTACTTTTCAAATATACGATGCGGTCTTTTCTTTATATTCGGCAAATTTTACGACACTTTGACCTTATATACTCGACTAATACACGGGAATATATGCTTTTTCTCTCTCATTTTTATTTCATCTCATATTAAAACCCCTCTGTACGTATTACCTTTCTCCACATCTCCTGAGTGTTACAGAAAGGTGCTGGCGTCGGAAGGCGAGTCAAAAGTGTGCCTTTGCAACCAGCTGGCGAGAGACAAGCAAATGACACGTCGTGTGACAGAGTGTGCCCCTTGGTGCGACAGGAAGGACGAAACGAGCTTGCAATGAAGGGAGATGACATCGGCGTTTGTTGGGGGCGCGCTAGGGCCCAAGACGGGTGACTTTGTCAAGATTTATGACAAGAGAGATGTGTGTAGTGCGTCGAAATATCAACAATGATTCTCGAGTCTTGTGAATGCTTGGAACTGTCTACTTGATAGGTGGACCCCGCCCCTCACAATCCACCCACATACATATTTCGACGTGGCTCATGTAATAAAGACATTTTAAATGCCGGAGTCAAAAGATCGAACAGAAAATCAGAAATTGGAAAAAATAAAACACTTTAAAATATTGATAATGGCCGTGGTAATATTGGACGTTGGCATTCATTTAACAAGCAGCCAGTGTTATTATCGGTTGAAATTTATAAAATCTGTCTATTAAAATAATTTTTCAGGAAAATAAATTTCTCAAGTCTAATAGCTGTTACCTCTCTTTCGAGTATCGATTAGGATTTCTTTCCTTGCCTTACGTTTGAGGCAATACGGAATGTCAGCATCTTAATCACAATTTCTCTTTGAGTTACATGTGCTATCCATTTTAATAGTTGCAACTGTTGAAAGTTTTTAAGAGATGTGGTTTTTGCTATCTGACACTGTCCTCTGTTCGCAATTCTGTAACGTCGCTCTAAGAGATTTGAAGAAAAATGGTCATGTCTGAGACCTACCCACTTTCACCTGCTGGAAGCCATTTTAAACCATCGACTTGAGAAAGCAGTTGGATACTAGGGTAGGCTGAGTTTTCACACTTTTACACAATCAACATTGCACTCAGTGTAGAAGCTGGGGTTTCCGATACTAAGTCGAGACACTAAATTGTAGATTCATATTTTTTACCAATTTTTGCGCGTTTAATATTTAAGATCGTCTGAAAAATGTACAGAAAGATCACATTTTCCGCAGGTTTTTGCTTACAACTTCAAAATTTATACTATTTCAAAAACAATTCCAAGTAAAGTTGAGATTTTTTGTATTAGATTGAAAGGAAAATATATTAAAACCAGAATTCTAATTAGGAATCACCACAAGCAAAATATGCTTTTTTTTTACTGTAAGTAGTTATTTTTAAGTAGTATTTTTCGAAATTTTACAAGAAAAGCATCTCAATGAATAAAATTTGTTAAATCATTTCTTAGATCATACTTAATAAAGACAAAAATAGATAAAATGTATATAACACCATAATACAGCTGGACACACATTATTATACAAAATATTTTAAATTTTCATTGTTTATTAAAAATCGTACTAAAACTACTGCACTGTATAACATACTACATCATAATATAGTTAAATTGTTCAGCATAATTTCATTTGAATTAAATACCTGTCTTATTTGATGGTACAATGATTTAGTAATAATCTGCTTGTGTCACATATCTTGTCCAGATACAATTTGTAAAGCTTCAGTAAATCATAAATTTTAAAAACTGTAGTATAAAGCTTAACTTAAACTTAATCTTCAAACTGATTTCCTCAAAAGACAGTAAGAATTTGGAAAAAACTGTTTTGTATCTTAACTGATCATGTCAAACCGCAACTTTTAAATTGAATGCAATATTACGGTTCGAAAAATCGACGCGCCTTATTGTATATTCATGGGGAAGTTATGACCTGACGAAACTATATATAATTACTTAGGAAAGGACTTATGTTGAAACACCAGTTCTCGTATAACCGCCAACATCGAGCCTGGGGAGCCTGGTCAGTACCTAGATGGGTGACCATTTGGGAATATCGGATACTGTAAGCTTAAGTTGAACGCTCGAAGGGCCGAACAATATGAATGCTTTTCTCTGTAAGGAGTGACCTCTTCATTAGAAACAGTCTTTAATTGCATTCCAATTTTAGATAATGTCGAGAAAGCAGATAAGGCATATACTTGTAAAATCTGCTTTAGCAGATAAAAGAGAAATCTTTATTAACGATAACTACCGACGTCTCTTGCTTTCGCAGCTAGTAGAAATAGTTACAGGTCTCTGGACGGAGGGAATTGTTATCGGCAAGGAAATTGGAATCGGCGTGCTAAGTTCAAATATCGGAATCTGTCCCGTTTACTTTTACACGTGTCCACAGAAAAGAAATGAATCTATCACTTCTCCTCCAAATCTATGGATTAAATAACAGTAAACTGGGCTATCTAAGCTAACGGAAAATCATTCAGCAATTATTTACAAACACTCATGGTAATTCACAGACCGTAAAGAAAAGGATTTTATTGAGAGTTATGATCGCCCACGTCCTGAAAGGACATCACCTTTTTCTTAATGCCAGTCTTAGGGTATTTGCATTTATTTCAGGAAGAATTCGAAGTTATTAATTTTTCAGTATTTCTTTGATCTTGAATTTTACACTTAATAGCAATAGGGTTAAGTTATCTTAATTTTTTATACTAATATTCATCCAATACAAGACCCAAGAGCCACTCAAAGTAGAGGGACGTTGTGTGATAATGTCTGAGCCTAAGAAAAGGCAAGTGAAGCTTATGACACTATGGAGGAAACATACCTGTTAACCTTAGACTTGAAGAGGTCAAGATTGTAGTGATTTGGAAACCATCCTGCCGGGAATCCGTTACAAAATAGAGCATTTCATTTGAAGAATCTGTCCGAGCGGAACTTCCTTTTTACTAATGAGGAATGGTGATGATTCCATCCTGTGTGCGTGGCAGAGCAGTTCTAAGTTGTTACGGTCAGAGCCGGATGGGGTCTATGGAATGTAACTCATGTTAATACAAGCCATGGAAATAGCGATAGAGCGGCGACAGTCTTGCGATGTTTTGTCTGTAGGAAAGGGTTTGGAAAGATGGCATGGCAGGTCAAAGATGTTAAGATCAGGGCTGAGGGCTGGCTACGGAATGTGACTCGTCTTAACACAACCCATGGAAATAGGGATAGAGCAGCGAGAAGCTTGCGACTTTTCGTCTGTGACAAACGGTTTATAAGGTGGAAAAATGTTCAAATATTAAATTTTATTAGTACTGATTTAATCTTTACAAAAGTTCAACCTATAACAGGCTCATTAACCACTCAATGTAAAGCGATAATTAATGAGGGAAGATTATGAAGATAGAGAAAATCAATAATAAATAACTCTTGAGTTAAAAGAGTCAGATTATAGTGTATTTTGTTTGAATTTTTTAGATGATGCCTTGGTAATGATAGGATTTGTCTAGTATTGCTGTACCTTTATTCATATTATTTTAACTTGGAATGTTTACTATTGTTCATTTTTGACTAGTATTACTTTCATTTTATTTCTCGTGCTTTTACACCAAAGTTGTAATAGTTTTCTTCTGTGTGCCGAGCCTATTCAGGACGCTGGCGATCATGGTTGGTTGATTTTGTTTAGCAAAATATCAAAACCTCTGTAGGTCATTTAATGCCGAAATCTAGATATTTCGTACGTAAATTTATGGCGTCAACTAAATATATACAGATAAAATGTATTATTGGTAATTTAGCTATAAAATGTATTGTTGGTAATGCTACTATAAAATGCTGGTCATTTTGCTTTAAAAGTATATGGTTGGTAATTTTACTATCAATATGTATTGTTGCTATTTTTTATATTAAAATGTACTGCCGATATTTTTACTATAAATTATCACGGCTCTCCACAATTGTCTCTCTTTTGTAGCTCTTAATAAATTTTGATTTTTTGCTATCTCTCCTAAAAACTGATCCGATGTCCATTCACTCAAGTTCGTCGGGTAGGTCATGCTTTTCTTTCCTCTCTTGCATTAATTGTCTTGGGAGTATCAAATTTCCCAAGCCCTCTTTCCTCTTTATGTGCCCCCGCCATTTCATCTGTCTCTTCCTGGTGTTAAATATGTTTCCTTTCTGTTTCCATTGTGTCTAGAACTTCGTCGCTGCTCATATTTTAATCTATGGTATTCTCAGCATCCTTCTGTAGAACCACACTTCTGTTGCTTCAAGTTTCTTCTTCATCTGGAAGTAGGTCTTTCAGCATTCAGTGTCATAATGGAAGATTGATTTTACATGACAGTTCAGTCTTTGTTTCTAACGAGAATTTTTCTATTTCTTAATACACTGCTTAGCTTTTGGAAGTCATCTTTCGCGATCCCAATGCCCCTCTAAATTGTCATCACGCACATTTCATCCTCTGTTAAAATATATTCCATATATTTAAATTTTGGTACTTGTTTGATTTCGGTATCTCCAATTTGTAATTTGCATCTTGGGATGTTCCTTTTGCTAACACCAATGCATTCTGTCGTCTTGCAACTGATATTTCGTTCTTTCTTCTTGCTTTCCTTCAGTATCTTCTGTGGGATTTCCTGTAGCTTCCTTTCCGTGTCTGCTATCAACACTCTCGTCTGCATAACTTACATTGCTAAAATTAAGGCCGCCAATAATAAATCCTGATAGGACTTCTAATTCAGTCCGAATCACCTGACTGTATAGGTTGGATAAGTAAAATGAGATGACACATCTTTGTCTTACGCCCACTTTTATTTTTCTATATTTACTGAATTCATTTTCTATCCATATGCGGGCCAGTTTCTGCCAGTATAGATTCTGGCTTATTTTAATTCTCTTCCCAAATATGTCAAGGTTACCGAGAAGTTCCACTAGTTCTTTGTGATATACTTTATCGAACACTTTTGCATAATCTATAACAGTGGTCGCTAACCGGTGCTCCATGGACCACTGGTAGTCCGTGCAAAATTAGTGATAGTCCGCAGCAAAATTGGGACAATATTTCAATTTTTATGAAGCTTCAGAATAAGAAATGAGTAAGAAAACGTATTATGGTTGGTATATATATATATGTTTTTGACGTTATGAAATCTCGAAATAAACACGAGTACACAAGTAAACAAATGTGACATCATCCAGCCATAGTATAACCTAACGTAACATCGAAACTTCAAATTTTCAAATTGTTTTATTTAAATAATTACACTCTAAATGTTTACCTTCTCATGGGTATATTTCATATTAATAAAGTAAAAGCTTTTCGATTATTTTCATATAAATGTATTTACCTTTTTTTCTAACGTCATATTTATGGTCCGCCAAATTTAAAATTATACATTTAGTTGTCCATGACATTCAAAAGGTTGGCGACCTCTGACCTATAAAACGCATGTACACATCTATCTGCATTTGTATGGCTATTTCTGATATCATTCTGAGCATAAATATCGCAATCTTTGTTGCAGTGTATTTAACGAATGTCGTCTGATCTTGTCCAATTCTATTATAATTTTGTCTCGTCCTGTTTTCATGTTCCTCATGAATTTAATTATTGTAAGTCTGAATTTCAGAGATTAACGTCTATTTCTTTCATCTGAGTTCTGTTGCCTTTTTTTATCCTAACTGCCAGGTCGTCATTCTACGATCGGTAAATAAATATCGCGGATAGGAAATTTATTATCTGGGATCTGGATTTTGTAATAAAAATTATCAGAAAGATTGTTTTTAAATCTTATTAATTGATAATTCGTCTTCTAAGAAATTTGCATACTATGACGTCTAATATTACTAGTGTCCAGGCCTGTAAACAATCAATATGATATTTTACGAAACAGAAATATAGTTCGCTTTTGTAGCCTAACTGGTAAGGCGAGGTTATATAAAGACAGACCCCAAGAAGAAAGTAGAATTCGAATATTTCTGTGGAGGTTTTTCAACCAACGCTGCTTAATTAATAATCGCAGAATAATACTCTGAAAATGGCGATAAAAACTGAGAATTTAAAATGAGACTGAAAAATTAATTTTATTATTTCTAATTTAAACCATTTTTGCGATGCCTGTTTTGCGTAAAGCTTCTAAAAAACCCACTTCTTAAAACGTTAGCCTATTAAGTAGATCATCTGAAAAGCCTGCTGTCAGTTTTATATTTTTATTCTTTTGACGTATAAAAAGACCTGATGTTCATTATTTTGTGCTCTAAGTTAAATGTTTATCAAGAAACGCTCGTCACAAAAAACGGGAAAAAGCAAGGAAAATGTGCATATACCTAAGGCCGGAGCTGATACAGGTGTTGATTCCCAGCTATAGAAGAAAATGTACTGAATTTCGGGTGAGTCCGCGTGCACGCCTATGAAGTCTAACAAGCTTAAACAAAGTGACACGACCAAGACCGGACATCTTTCAGATGCGTAATTCTTAAGGTTTAATCCTTTGATTTGAGGGAGGGAGTTTTTTTTTCTTTTTTTTTTATAAATGGTATGGGTTTTTCTTTTTCGCTTTCCATGTTTAGACAAAGGAGGCTCAGAAATATCCCTGATTAAATAAATGGAATGATCCCAGCACGTTCCCAATCGACAAGCCTGGGGTTGTCTACTTACCAATACAGTGAGAATTACTAAATTTCTTCTTCTTCTTCTTCTTCTTCTTCTTCTTCTTCTTCTTCTTCTTCTTCTTCTTCTTCTTCTTCATCATCATCATCATCATCATCACATGTCTTAAGTTTCAATATCTTTCGTTTTTAAATTCCATGTTTCTTTTTCGTCGCTTTCTAGTCCGTCTTTCATTTTATTTTCTCTTTTTTCCTCTTTTCTTCTATTTTTCTAATCATTTTGATAGTCCTCCTCCTCATCATCATCGTCATCCTCCTCTCCCTCCTTCTCTTCCACCTCCTCCTCTTCTCCCTCCGCCTCGACCTCTTCCTCCCCCTCCTTTTCCTCCTCATCTAATTGCTTTACTTTTATTCCTCCTCCTCCCTTATCTCTTTTCTTACTCTTTTTTCATTTTCTTTCATACTTTTTTCTCATTTTCTTCTTATTTTTCGCTTGCTAATTTCTTTTGCTTTGTTTTGTTTTTTCCTTCTTTTTTCTTCTTTTTTTTCTTTTTCCCCCTTTTTTATCGATTTACAACATTCATTCTAATTGGTTTCCACATTTTCCTTCTTTTTTTTTCTTTTTCCTAATATTTCCCTTTAATCTGCTTTCCCAATTCAATAATGCATACTTTTTGTTCCATTCATTCACGCCAATATATTTTCATTCCTTCTTTCTTTCATTATTTATTTTTTCTTTCTTTCTTATTCCCTTTATTTTTCTTTCTTTCTTTCTTTCTTTCTTTCTTTCTTTCTATCTTTCTTTGACTTTTTATTTCTAAATCGTCTTTATATTTTGTCCCTGTTGACTCAAGATATTGCACAATTTCATATCCATTTCTACTCATTCACCATTTCTTCTTTTCGCAATTTCAAATAATTATTATTTCTCTTCCCTTCAACTTTTCTTTCATGAATTCTGTCCTAAAATTTACAGAGCCTTCGTTTTTTGGTTCTTCTCTGTCATTCCTTCTCTCTTTCCCTCTGTCCCTCTTTTCTTTTCTCTCTCTCTCTCTCTCTCTCTCTCTCTCTCATTCACTATCTTTGTCTATCACTATTCCTCTCTCTCTCTCCATCCATTTCTCACCCTTAGTACGATAGCGATTAAACTTAAGTTCCCAAAATGTTAATTGAAACAAAAGAATAGACTGTGCAAGGCGAGAATGCCGCTAAGATGCAAGAGGTAACCGAGAGTGAAAAAGAATGAGAAAACTTTAGAAGCAAGAAGCGAGAACCTAATCCTAAACACAAAACAAGGGATAAAACTCTACTTTTGTTCAAAAGACTAGCAAGGCGTGTGAAGAAATCTCTAGGCGAACCTCCAATCTTCGAAATGAAGGCCGATTTCCTGCATCGACATCCATTTGATCCATAGCCATCTCCCCACCCAAATGACTGGTCGCAAAATAAGTTTTGCTAAATTACTTGACTCCAGAAATGAGGATTGAGCTCGTTTGTTGAGAAGATTGTTATGCAAAACAATCGTTCGTAACATTAAGATATAGTGGTCACCTATATAACAATGAATGCTGGGAAATTTCGATAAAAGATAAAGAGAACTGAATCAATGCAGATGTAGATCTCCAGGCGGATGGGGATAATAAGACAAGTCGAATATAGGTGCAATGAAAATGGGAACTAGAAAGACAATAAAACCTAAAATCAGGAAACACTTTGGGGACTCATTATAAAGAAGGAAGTCTCTAAGAAAACTTTGTAGTAGCAAAATGAATTGAGCAACTATGCAAAAATAGAAAATGGTGTAAGAAGAGGATACATCTTCTCACCAGATTAACGTATACAGCGCGATCTTAAAAGATGAAGTTCTACCAGGAGTTAATATTGGTAGGCACAGTCGGAACAACATGGGATGCACAGAAGACACAAAACAACAGCAGATAAAAGAAAAGGTGAAGAAAGGTCGAAGCATCAATTGTACCGAAGACAGACTGCATGTTCGTTTGCAACTAGGACAGTCTAAAATGCGAGCTACAAATTGGAGAGGTTAAATTTGTCTTCCTACTGATGTTCACCCTATACAAGGCCCAAGAGTCAATCGAGGTAGAGGGTTACTGAAGGAGTTGGTTGTGTGAGCGGTAAGATGAAGAGGAAGAAACTGTTCTATTAGAACTTACTTATCACTAATGGAACACGAAGGGAGTGAGGATGGATTTCACCTCAGCGTTAGGGTGGGGTGGAATAAAGAAATATGGCTAATCTGAACACTTTCCATGGAAATAACGTTTGTGGAAAACGGGTTTCAGCCACAACACCAGGTAGACGCTTTTGGGCTCTATCAAAATTGCAGAGTGAAGATGAGTCTGCTCCCGTCTAGATATATGGTTACAGTACTCTATTCTCGGCCTGGGCTGGATCTCTGGTACGGCATAGCAGAAGCTACTTATTGAAGCGAGATAGGGAATCAACCATTTGTCAAGTATGCTTAACGCTGGACTACATATTCGATTTCGATTTGAATTTGACAGTGAGCAGTAACAATAGATATTCAAGGCAAGTGGTTTCCCTGAGAGTACACACGTTCATTGCGATAGTCGAAAATTCAAGATGTGCTCGGTGATGATATAATGTCACTAGTTTATCTCTGGTATCATTGAATGTGACCTGTCACTCCCCGACCCCATTGAATTGTTAGAGCTAGGTCAGACAGGGGATAAGCTGCCAGGCTCCGATGATTTAGGTTTTGGGAACTTTACCCATATACTGTTATGTAATCGGCATAAATCTTCCCAAAAGATCGGAGGACACTCTTACCTCTACCTGTTGCGATATTCACCTGGTCGGCTGAACCGGTTCTTTCAGACGAAATCGCCGGATCAGAATCCTAGCTGACCAATTCGAAGGGGTAATTCTATAGCAATGCCAGTTTCATTGGTAATTTTGCTTCCCTAGCGGTCCCCAACTGCATGCATACGCCCTTTTATGATAGTGCGTTCCGGTTTGAATTCAGAGCTATCTTCTCCTAAACTGGTTTACACCCAAGGTTATAGGATCCAGTCTGTCCTGCTATTTTAATCATAGCTGGGGGTGAAGAGATGAATAGATATCTCTCCCCAGGAAAGTGAATGTAATGAACACTACTGGAGTTCGAACTCGGATCTCTGAGCCGCTAACCATTACTCCACCGTACCTTCCATACTCTTCGGCAGATCATTAATGTAAAATGAAGCCAGTATAAGAGTTACATATCTGGGAAATATTATAAGTGAAATGTTAGACGGAAATTTGAAGACACATTGGAATAGCGAAAGATGCCATCCAAAAGCTAAACGAAGTTTTCGAAAAATGGAGGGTTTCGTTGGAAACAAAGATAAAATAGCTCAGTTTTAATATAATATCGTGCGTAAAACGGCCGAAACGTTGTAATAGATATGTCGACAAAGATAAGGACAATAGTTCGAATAATGTAAATAATGTACATAATACCTCATCTCTGAAATATAGACAGATAATAAATGTTTCAGTTCGACATTCCAACCTTCTTCTTCTTCTTCTTCTTCTTCTTCTTCTTCTTCTTCTTCTTCTTCTTCTTCTTCTTCTTCTATCAATAGTTCGATTATATTATCATTAATCTGTTTTCTGTTTGTTTTCTGAAGATTGTTCTTTCATGTTTTTTCCTTTTCACTTTTGTTTTACACTTACCTGTTAAAGATTTTGTTGTCTATTTTATTCATTTTTTAAATTGTGCAAGAAAAATAACTCATTCTCGTCATGTCAATTTCTTCTTCCTCCTCCTCTTCGTCTTCTTCTGCTTCTTCGCCTTCTCAAATCTCAGTCTCAAATATTGGCGTTTGTTTTATTTGCTCTGTTGATGATTTTCTCTAACCGCCAATATAAGAAGACCTTTTTCACCCGGGGCACGTTTAAAATAATTATGTTTGCATTAACGTCTTTTGTTAAACAATAATGCTTCCTTTACTTTTATCTTCAAAATATATTTTCTATATTTATGCTCGTCATCTGCCGTCAAACTCTTCAGTACTTCTTCTATGTGCCCTGTCCCTTCAGGACGTTGGCAATCATGCTTCTCTACCATTTCCTGTCCTTTGAAGCTCTTAGTAAATGTAGTGGATTTTCTTTTTCTATGTGCCATGTCCCTTCAGAACTTTGATTATCATGACTCCCCGCAATTTCCTGTCCCTTGTACTTCTTAATAACTTTTACCTTTTTGTCATATCTCCCATTTCCTGCTGCACCATCCATTCACTCATGCTCGACAGGTAGGTTGACCCTTTCTCTGTCTCTCATTCATAAAACGACAACAGAACAATAACTAAAAAATCACCAATAGAAACCTTTAACTACCTCAAAAATCCAGAACTGCATCTAACGGCAAAGCAAATAACAAATATCCCTTAAATGGCAACTGCATGCAAAACAATATAATATACAAAGCCACTTTAACATCGGCAGATAACGAAGAAAAATATACATAGGATTAACTGAATAACTGGAAACATAATTTACAAATAGCAAATACGTAAACAACAGAATCCTTGGCAAATTAAAAAAATACAGCAAAAATATAATGAAAAATAAGGAAAACAGCATCTACCTACAAGAATAAATCCCAAAACTGTAAAATTTCTCTGGAGAAGAAAATAACTATAATCACTTACACAGACCAAAACTAATTACTAAATGAACGATCAGAATTTATCTCAAAATTCAGACACAAATTTTTCCTACGTCACTTAAAGATCGAAAACTAACAACGAATATGTGTAAAATACAAAATGAAAAATGCAAATATATGTACTATATATATATATATATATATATTTATATATATATATAGCATAATGAGTAGCCACGTATACTTTCTTGATATGTATATAATATGGATAAAACAACTGGAAAAATAAGGTCGTCTGATATATTAAATATATATAAAAACATATAAATAAATACTTTCGCAAAAAAACACCCAATTTTTTTTCAGTTGTTTTATCCATATCATATATATATATATATATATATATATATATATATATATATATATATATATAATGCAAATAATGTAACTTAATTTAGAAAAAGCCAAGATTTTTAAATAAACAATAAGATAACCAACCGGCAAAAAATAAATAATTAAATAATATTAAATAAATAAACAAATTAAATTAATAATAAACAATTCAACAAGTCATAAATTCACACATAAACACAAATAAGGGTAATAATAGTAAAAAATAATTATGTTATCACTAATGAGTAAAAAGTTAATAAACAACACTATAAAATACTTACAAATAAGCGAATTTGAATCCACAGTTATAACTACCCGATAGCCTCTAGAATTTGGAACATAACCGTTACCGCCCACTAAAATAACCGTTAGGATAATACAATAGGCCTTACTACCCATAATGCACCACTGATCAGCATAGATAAATATTCGAGCCAAAACACAAAATACATAGCCTGAATACTGCGTTGAAGAATGAAACACTGTCGATGCATGGTGTTGACCTCTGTGTCCACTTTTTTTTATTTGTGCCAAGAAATAAAAGCCTACACTACACTGAAGCATTTAACGTATTTGTTATTTCATATTTAATGATGAAGTATGACTGGCAATCAGTGAAAGCAATCAAGATTTAATTTTGCATGTCTGTAGAATGTTTTTATGTTCCCTGAAAAATTGGATACGCTATCAAAAAAGGAGTTAAAATCATTTCTCCGAGGTGGTAAATAAATTTCTGATGGGCAATGGAATACGTAAATAGTAAGTGCCCACTGGTGATGTAAGGAGCGGACAAGCGATGAGTGACAAAAATGAAATGAAACATTGCCTCAAATACCTTCCCAGTCCAATGCTGTTGCCGTTCAATCTACAAGTCAAAGCACTACACGAGCTACACTATCTTTCATCAAGATTTGTAGTCGTCGATTACGAAGGCCACCATTATTTACACCAGGGTTTCCTAAAATCTTTTGAGTCACCGCCAACTTTCACATGGAAAAATTTTCTATCGCCAGCCCGTATACTAAATAATCAAAAACGTGCTAAATTGTTTGGTAAATGTTTGTTATTGGTTCGTAAACGGACTTTATGATGAGGAAAAAATACCAAAGGTGGGTAAAAACTAACACTGATTTCTGCTGCTACTATCGTATTAAATAACAAACGAAAACAAACTTGACCATTGAAAACTATATATACAATTTAGTTTTATGGTCAAGTTTAGTTTTATGGTTAGGGTTAACGTTGCAAGTTTTGGCAAAAAATCAAATATTTTTTATTATAATTCAAAAGAGTATATAAAATAACAACTGACAAAATATATTTAAATAAAAAATATATTTATATCTTATTATAAAATATATTTATATCTTATTTAGGAATGTGACCCAGTTGTTCCCAATTAACGTCCGGTTATCGTATGCAGGTTCTTTGCATATCTGCACTGAATATTTTTTTCGGGTAGCATATGTTGAAATATCTTTTTAATACTCAAAACCCTATATCGCGTCAACCAAAAAAAGACAAAAAACAATATAAATAAAATAGCATTTAATACCGGCAGAAATATCTTAAACATATTTAATAACTAATCCTCCCAAAAATAAACACCGACACGCTCCTTAATAATAATGAACTAACTCAACAACATCATCTAAATACTAAAACATTATCTATAAAACTAAAATAATAAACATCCTAATTCAAACCAAAACATACAGCCATGATGACGGTTGACAATAACCAAAAGCTCGAGGCAAAATACCATAGACTTATTATTAAAGTTCCGTCATTGTTAACAATACATGCCTTAATATATATATATATATATATATATATATATATATATATATATATATATATATATATATATATATATATATATATATATATATATATATATATATATATATATATATATATATATATATATATATATATATATATAAAAAATAAAAAAATTAAAAAAATAGTAATTCGTCGAGCTTAGAATCCAGAAAGCACTGGACGGCCGTTTCGTCCTATCTGGGTCTCATCAGCAGTGCGCATCCACTACCGAGAATCGAACCCGTATCACTTCGATACAACGCAAACGTCATACCAACTGTACCACTGGACTCGGCGACGTGGAAGGCACAAACTAGACTCGATATTGCGCCACTACTCACTCAGTTCCGTTCACCGATACCCATCCAAGTATACAGTTATCCAGAGTCCCCGAATAACCTCGGAATCTGTGCCCCAAGAGCTACGACTACTATTTTGAGGCACATGACGTTCGCGTTGTATCGAAGCGATTTTGATTCTCGGTAGTGTATGCGCACTGCTGATGAATCCCAAATATAGGACGAAACGGCCGTCCAGTGCTTTGTGCATTCTGTTGAGGATTCTAAACTCGACGAATTACTATAAAATTAGCCTAAATCCCCAAATCAATAGCTTATATATATATATATATATATATATATATATATATATATATATATATATATATATATATATATATTCGGCAGCAATTTTTCATTAATGCATGTTTCATTAAATAATATAGACAAGTTTTGTCTATTTATTTTAAGTAAGTTCCTTTCGTATTGTCTGATAACCTTAATCACATTATCGTTGAAAGATGAAAGGAAAACACCATATTGATACATGTTTAAATCCATTCTAAGCTTTCGGCTTACATAAGCCATTATCAAAGATGACAATTTCAATATATCAAGCTATACACAGACGAAACTACAATGATAGTCCACCCTTATTCAACCAGCATTGTGGTTTCGTCTGCGTGCTGCTTGATTTATTGAAATTGTCGTCTTTATTGTCTATATTATTTAATGAAACATGCATTAATATATATATATATATATATATATATATATATATATATATATATATATATATATATATATATATATATATATATTTACAATCCCTCCCACTTCTACATCTGCCATCCATTGAATTAAGTTCGTTCGGGATATGGCCCCCTCCTTCAAACTGTCCCTTTATCCTTTCGATATATCCTGTGAGTGTCAAATTTTACAAGCCTTCTTTCTTATTTATTTGTCTCAATAATTTTAGCTATCACTTTTTGATACTCACTATAACTGTTCTCTTTTTGTTTCAATTTTCCTTAAGACTTCTTCGTTGTTTACGCTTTTCCGTCCATCTTTTCGCAGTTTTATTCTCTGGAAAATTGTTCAGCATTTATTGACATATTGTAGGATTGATATATTGCATCACAGTACAACATTATTTTACTTGTTTCTAACGAAATGTTTCTGTTTCTTAGTACCTTGCTTTGTTTGTGGAAGGCATCTTTTGCGATTCCGGTGCGCATTCAGATTTCGGTGGAACATTTGCCATTCCTAATGAAAATAAAATAACATTTAAATTCATCATTGCAACAATAACATAATCTAACACTATGATGTCCAGGATGATTTCACTTGCAATTCATGCAAAAAAAGATTGCAGGTCAGTGAGTATTTTACAGCATTACAAGTCATAGCACCATGCCATCAATGTAGCAAATGATAAACATGCTTTTAAATCCAGTAACTTCATGTGTACCGTATATTCTGGCGTAAGAGTCGACCTCCAAATTTTCATGTTAAAATATACGTTTCGGGCTATATCAGCCGTACAAGACGACCCCAACAATTTTATTTTAAAATGTATTGAATTTATCAAGTGCATTCAGTCAGCATATACGTTCTTTTAACTCAAATTCTAAAGAAAAAACGGTGTATAGATATTGTCAATTAATTTCCACAACAACAATATCTCATGAGTGGGTGCTGTGTTTTCGGTAGGCTATGACAGTAGCCTGAATGACTTTCCGCCAATAACCATGCATCCACTCGTTCCACAATTCCCAAATGGGATCTTTAAACGGATTGTTGAGACCCACATCCAGTGGTGTTTTTGTTCAACATCATCCAAAAATTGGGGCGATGCAAGGCTGAGCCTACCCTAAAAAATCTCCAGCGCTAACAACTTACCAAAAAACAAGGGGAATTAAGTTCACATTTAATACCTGCAGTATAAAACGGCCCCTTATTTTGGGGGTATCCTTTAAGGTCGCCTTGTATGCCGACATATACAGAATGTCACACTCTAGACTAATATGACACCAAGAACGTTGTTAACAGGTAGGAAATCAAAAATAACATCGTGGAATTGGTCGTACTCGAACACGAGTTCACTTTTCACTAAATATATAGAAAGCTTTTCAGTTTCCTGAATTCACAAGTTACAATTTTCAAGTGACCATCTCAAAATTCTTTCTTACCTTTAATGGATTCCATTTCACTACGGCTCTGTTCGACACAGGGAAAACAGATTACTTGACCAATTACCTTTCTCTACGTCTAGCTCCTCCTAGAAACTACAAAAGTCTGCCAAAATGGATTGTTACTCGATAGGTTTCGTCAGTTATACATTCTTTATATTCGTTTATACTTTAGCTCTCACATTAATCTATACTGGTGAACACTGACTTCAAACCTTCTTCATATTAGCTTTAGTTTTTTATGTTCTGACATCTGATTTTAACAGATATATTCACCAAAATGACACAAGAATATCTTGAAATGCTGAAGAGTAAATTTATTCAATAAAATCGTCATCGGCTTCAAACACGACCTCCACACGACTTCGGAATCTCCTGCAACTCGTCTGGACGGTCTCTGTTTAAACTGCTGAAAGCTGCCATAATCCTTGCCTTGGGTTCATCTTTGGTGTTACAAGCAGTTGTGTTGGTCTCTCACTCAACTGCGCCCCACATATAATAATCAAGAGGGTTGCAGTCTTGTGGGGTAGGTGGTCAGATATAAGGGTTGATGTGGTCGCAAAAATTATCTGACACATATGTTTTGGTTCTCCTGCTTGTATGGTATGGTGTAGGTTCTTCTTTCCAGACATAGGATCTTCTCGCAGCCACCCTCTTGACCCAGGGCAGCACTACCTCCTCAACTTGATGTTGAATCTGAGGCCCTGTAGGAAGATGAATAGAGGCATAACATTGACATCACTAGTGATCACTCCAGACACCATGATGTTGACCCGATATATCATCTAACTCTTTCCGAATTCTCTGCACTGTCCTCAATTTGACCCAAACATTCTGAAATGTTCGTATGCCAAGCAGTACAGCATGCCGTTTCCAAATTTCCGGCCGAGTAAATTGCGTCATGGCGCTCTTTTCCTAGCAAACTATGCCGTTGACGAAATTAAAAACAAATCACGCGCATTCACAAAATTAAAAATATAAAATGTAGACATTTAATCCTGTAATTGCTAATAAAAACCGCTACCTTTAGAAAATGCACGGCCTCATTTAGGGGAGCTGTCAGAAGATATGAAAATTTTAATCTTTAAAACATAATGTTTTGTAATTGAAATGTTCTCACCATTTAATTCTTACAGTTCAACTTCTTGCCATTTTCTGTTATTCTTTTTCTTTCTTGCAAAAGAGCTATATTACTCAACTAAAGACGTTATTTATTTTACATTTTCAGTACTATGATCCCAACAGCCTTACTAAATTTATCCGTAACAAAACAAAGAGACGTTCCTCTCTTGTTGGCGCCGCTTGACTTTCTGAAGAGGCAATGAATCTCGCCGTTTCTCAGTATTGTCTGCCATTCTTTCGAGCCGCGCCATGATGTCCGTTTGAAGTCTCAATTTTCCCGCCATAACATCTTAGTGACGATCCTTCCTCTGGTTAACATTAGAGATTGAACGCAACAACAAAGTTATGTTCACATCTTGAGATAGATTCAGTCTTCGATGACTTTTCATCTTATTCTGCAATTATTGCTTTGTTGGGAAGTCTAGATGAAAGAGAAACTTATATGGTCAATGCAAAATCACTCGCTTATTGCTTTCATTTACAATGTATGCTGCACTGATAAGCAAGCAGTCAGGGTTCGATCTACAGCTGTCATATGGTTTTCTTTATTTGTACAAAATCAAATACACACAATCTTAAATATGGGAGAGATATATACAGTGTAACCCGGATATAAGAGACCCAGATACAAGATAAACCCGGATATAAGAGAGATTTACTCTGGTCCAAAATTAGAGCCTGTCTTAATGTATATATAATAGACCAAACCCGGATATAAGAGAAACCCGGATATAAGAGACTTCTTATCCGGTCCCAAAAACTCTCTTATATCCGGGTTACACTGTATATATATATATATATATATATATATATATATATTCCTAAAATAAATAATATTGCTCTACATTCTATTAAGCGCTCTTTTAAATTAAATGTTACGACCGTTGGAAATGTTCTCCATTCGTTTTCATCTTACCTGTATATATATATATATATATATATATATATATATATATATATATATATATATATACAGTGTAACCCGGATATAAGAGAGTTGTCGGGACCGGAGAAGAAGTCTCTTATATCCGGGTTTCTCTTATATCCGGGTTTGTTCTATTTTGTTTTATTAACACAGGCTCTAATTTTGGACCAGATAAAATCTCTCTTATATCCGGGTTTCTCTTATATCCGGGTCTCTTATATCTGGGTTACACTATATATATATATATATATATATATATATATGGGCTGCTGGATCATGTAATTTAAATTGTGTGTGTTTAGGCAGTATTTTTTCATTGATGCATGTTTCATTAAATAATATAGAAAAGTTTTGTCCATTTATTTTATGTAAATTCTTTTATTTTTTTAAATTCTATCTAAGCAACAACACATTTCTTCTTTTGTTAGAGATGACAGAGAAGGGAAATTTAATTAATTTCTTATTTAGTTTTTCCGGCATCTTTACATTTTTCACTCGAATTCCAGGCACGCCCATACTAATATTCAAAACAACACAATTACATTTAAAACAGTCAAAACATGAATAAAAATTAACAACACCGAAACAAACACCATGAAATGGCTGAAGAAGTGGCCGAAAGTGTTTGGGACAATAGTGAATATATCACCGGAAAGTATGCTAGAAAAACTAAATAAAAATTAACTTAATTTCCCTTGTCAGTCATATTTAATGAAATATATATATATATATATATATATATATATATATATATATATATATATGTGTGTGTGTGTGTGTGTGTGTGTGTGTGTGTGTGTGTGTGTGTGTGTGTGTGAATAAAGACAAAAGACAAACTTATCTTAGCCGACACGTTTCATCCTGTGAGGGACTTTATCAAGGATGAAGTAAAGTTTTCCTTTTGCCTTTATTCATATTGTTCTTTTACAGATAGACTCCGTTTGAAATATTACGTTTTTTTTATCATTTCTTAACATGCAAGGCGACAATGCCACTAAAACGGAGTCGGTTACCGGTAGTGAAAGAGGAGACTGAGAATGGGGACGATTGAGGAAACAACTAAAAAAGACCAGCGTTCAAGTAGACAGATAGTGATTGACGTTGCATTTAAATTTTTGAAGCTTGTAGTTATCAGGAAAACAAGAAATCGGAAGGTAGTTCCACAGTTGGGAAGTAAGAGATAAAAAAACTATTAGAGTAAAAATCTGTTAAATGACGATTATATTTAGCTACTTCAACAGTAAAACGGTTACACCTAGTCACCAATCTAGTAGTCCGCTTAAACAGGAGCAACAGGAAAACCAGCCTGTCCTCTAGAACGGGCAGAGAGAAGCCACGTCATGTCGAGATGCCTGCTCAGGACCGATTTTATTGCAGACCCTTGTTTGGGTTTTGTCAAGAATCTCGAGATGCACAGTAGGAGCAGCAAACAGATATGACAGCAATATTCAATGCACGGATGAATGGTAGATTTATAAATGTGCAAGATTGATTCTGACGAGAAAAACCTTTTGGCAGGACACAGTGAACGAACTTTTTTGCAGCACACGTTGGAATTGATCCGATATAGTCACTGATAGCAGACACGGAAAGGAAATTAAAAAAAAATCCTACAAAAGGAAGCGAAGGAGAGCGAGAAGAAGGGACTAAGCAAAAACTACAAGACAGAATGCATGGTCATCAACAAAAAGATGGGCCCGAAATGCGGGGACATTAAAATCAAGCAGCTGGGGAAATTTAAATATCTAGGAAGTGTTTTGACAGAGGACGGTAAGTGCGACGCTGAGATCCAAAGACGGATTGGGATGGCCAAAGTCGCATCCCAAAATTTAGGCAGATTATTACGAAACAGGAGGAATCCGTTGATAACAAAGAAAAGAGTAATGAACTGCTACATGATATCTGTCCGCCTTTACGACAGCGAATTTTGGACGGTTTCCTCAAAGATGAAGGAGAGAGTCGACGCAAAGGATGTATGGTTCTACAGATGGATGCTAAGGATACCATGGACCGAACATGTGAGCAACGATTAGGTTTTGGAGAGGATGCAAACAAGGAGGAAGCTTATGCATAACATCAGGAAGAGGCAGCTGAAATTTCTGGGACACGTAATGAGAAAGGGCGGCTTGAAAAATTTAATACCATCAGGGCGCATAGTGGGAAAGCGAGACAAGGGAAAGCAACGCGTGACGTACCTAGCGGGTTTAAGCAAGTGGATGACAGAACAGGGTTTGGAAGAAGTAGCAAAAGAACAAAACATATTGAGATAGCCTACGTCCTGAAGGGACTTTGCAAATAAAAGAAGAAAACTCCATGTCAATGAAAAACGTGATGTCAATAAGGTTTTGGAGAGTCTCGCTCTCCTGGTTTTAAACATCAGGTATTCTGATAGTAAGCAGAAATGTTCTCTGTGTTGATTAAATGAAAGTAGTTTAGGATCCGATATTTTGTGCATTTTCGATATTTTCTCGCAGCTGCAATGTCTAATAATTTCATCAGTTGACAGATATATATTTTTATAATTCCTCTCATTATACGAGACAAATCCTTTACATCAAGTCCTCAACTTGACCTTATCAAGCTTGCATTGTACTCGTCCAGGATCTTTTTTTAATCGTCACCGCAAGCAAGGCGATAAAGCCACTAAGACGCAAGGAGTTAATGAGTATGAAATGGATTTGAGAAAAAAATTATTAAGGAGAGAACGCAATAAAAGTACAGAAATTAAAGAGGCAAAAGGTGGCGCTTGATATTTCATTTACATTTATGAAGATCAAAGTTCACTGAAACGCAAAATGACGGAAGATATTTCCACAAACGAGATAGTTAGCATAGAATTGATGGTTATATCTAGCAACTTTAACAGTAAAAGGATGAAACCTATCTGCCAATCTAGTACTGCGCTTCAATTCATAAAATCGAGATAAAGAAGAGGAAAGCTAATCAGAATAATTACCATGAAAATAGTTATAGAAAAGGCAGAGAGAAGCCACGATAGAAGGAAGAGAAAATGATTGAAATGGGATG
This sequence comes from Acanthosepion esculentum, assembly GCA_964036315.1. NCBI lineage: Eukaryota > Metazoa > Mollusca > Cephalopoda > Sepiida > Sepiidae > Acanthosepion > Acanthosepion esculentum. The sequence continues at coordinate 1,900,744 of OZ038503.1, forward strand.
ACGATGATGAACCATTGTGATCATTTAAAGCGGATTTTTACCATTTGCCAACTCTTAACGTTGCCATTAATTTAAGTTTTCGAAATATAGATGTTTTTGTTTTTTTACAATAATGTTCACGCTATACAAGGCTCAAGAACCCCTCCAAGTAGAGGAATACATAGTAAGAGACCCAGTTTATGCAGATCAGTGGGGAAGATAACGGTTAACTTTAGATTTGAACAGATTAAAATTGAAGTGATTCAGGAAGCATCACCTTGGGAGTCAGTTCTACAGATCAGAGTTACGTGGTAAGAAGCTTTTCGATTGGAGCTTCGATCCCACCAATGTGATACGGGGGGAATGCGGGTGATTCGCTACAATGGGCGTAGCATGGTGGGTCTCAACCGTGGAGGATAGAACTGGTGAAACTAAGGAATATAGTTTGTCTGAAAACTTTGCATGAAAATAGCGATAGAGCAGTGAGAGGGTTGCAAGATTTTGTCTGTGTGAATGGGGTTTGCTATTTCCATTGAGTTATTTGTTAAGGTGAAACTGGCTGATGATAAAAAAAATGATCTACAGTTTGTTGTTAAGTGGGGTACGTAATGGCTTGTTAATTCTAACACATCCAAAATGAAACTTCGGTTCATTGTGTCGTACTAGACAATTTCCTCTCCAGCAACTATCTTGCCTATTTATCTGTCTACTGTTTGTTTATGCTTTGAATATTTCTGTCTAGTTCTCCCGCTGTATATATAGAGATTCTGATAAAATCCAAAGAAGAATCACCAATATTATTGGTCCTGGCCTGACCTGACCACCGTAACGTAGCTTTCGTGATGTAGCCTTTTGTGTAAATACTTTCATGGTAATCCTTCGGATGAACTCTTCGCTTTATGAATTTAAGCGCAGTACTCAATGAGTTTTTTTTTAATTATTATTTTGCATTTCTCGCTTGAGAAAATCTCCTCCGGCTTCTTGATTCCCAGAGAACTTTAATCTTCAAAAATCGCTATCTCCTGTCTTGATTACTTTTCTGTTTTTCTCCCTCCCTAACAACTCTCTTCGTTTTTTTTCTTGTTCTTCCAAACACAGTAGCCACTTGTGTCTTAGTAGCTTCATTGTCTTGCATGGGGTGATATGATTAAAAATACACAGAATAATTCATGTAAATGTCAGGGTTTCCGGTATCTGCGCAGAACGAGACTGTTTTCTTCCGAACTACGCAGATAGATTTGCACAGTGTTTAGTAAAGAAACTTTCCATTATATTCTAATAATTATTTATTTTATATAAGAATAAAACATGAACCATAATGGGAAGGTTGGCATTAATGAGTTAGCACGTCGCGATGTCATTTATTGAAGCGTTGAAGAATCTACACAGAACCAATATTTGCTCTCCTTCAAAGTCAAATCGCCTCATTAAACGTTTTATTCGGGCCACAACATATATAAAACAGGATTTCCAAAAGCTGATATTCACGTGTGAATGCAGGTCGACGCTGGCTTGCCCCAAACAGTTGGCGATAGAGATGACGCCCGATGAAAAACCTAAGAGTATTTGCATGAGATATCAGCATGGAGGTGATGATGTTATGTTTTCGGACGAAATCATAACTAATAAATAGATTATCTCCTGAGAGGTGAAGAATGACGTTAAAATTACGTCTTTTGTCTGCAATTAATTCTTAAAAACCAAGCTATAATCATAGCTTTATAATAATACACAGCGATTCAATCGAAAAATCCATGTTCAACTGAAGTTAATTTTATTCACACTATTAATATTCGGACTATTGTCCTCATCTTTATTGTCTTTATCACTGTTTCAGCCGTTGCGCCCCCGGCGTATATCGATCTGGATAACCTAAAGGAAATTCGGAACTGAACCCTTTATTTAATCTATGAGAATAGACTATTCTCGTTTCACTGCTAATATAGTGGGAAATGTCGTCTAGTTCTTATGTTAGTACTGCTCGGTTATTACCCGTCCGTTTCCACTGAGCTAAGTACACACTACCCGGCCCAGGGATTGAACTTACAACAGCTATGTCAACAAAATCACGAAGTAACGCTTTAATCCATTTGGCCATTTATTCACATTTGTCGCTCGTCAAATTAATGTCGACCCAATCGAAGGTATTGTGTTTCAGGTCTTTCTTCAAACGTTCGATGTTCTTCTGGAGAGAGTGAGAGAAATTCTCCTTTGCTCCTCATAGAACGAGTGTTTATATAACTTCCTGTTATGTGGTTGTCTTGGATGTATATATCCTAAGTTCAGTTGGGTTCATTTCCTTGTTTATGCTGATGCACTCAGTGACACTCTTCGATGTCCGGTTCCGTATTGGGTGTCTTATTTATATTTTAGCACTATTCAGTTATTTCTTCGCCCGTTTCCACTGAGTGCAAGCTAATTAGTGTTTTAAAAGCGACAGGTTTATTTATGGCCACCATGTTCCCTTTATCTAAATCCCATCGAAAAAATTTGAATCATAGTCGAGAGGCGTGTTTATAAAGGCGTGTTTCAATTTGCAAAGACAAATTAACTTTTGCTAGAAATATTGCCTGTTTCTAAAAAATCAAATTCCTCTGTTAAGTGTTGGATGTTTCATTTTAGTTGAAAGACGCCAATTTATACCAGTAAATAAGATTATTACGTTGGAATAAAAGTTTATCAGTTCTTTTTAATAGGTGGCGTTTGAATACTTGATTTTCTTTCACACATAACTGATATTTATGACTGTTATAAAGTTTGTATAAAGATGTTTATTATAAGTGTAAGGAAAACTCTGGAAGTAGTTCAGTGCAACAAGCGTACGACTGAAAAAGCGCTACGCTTTACAACCCACTTTTTGCTCCTGTTTATAAGCAGACGTTCGACCCATAGTGGATAGATGCTTTCAAGCTTCGATAATAGGCGTAGAAAAGATTAGTTAGTTTTTCTACACAGCAATGACATATAATCATGTTCTGAATAGTTCCAATAAATTGCCGCTGTCTATATGATCCGTGTATGGATTATATATTTTAAATGTTTTGGCGTTTGAAGAGAAAATGGAGGAAAATGAGAAATCTTTTCGTCAATTGATGCTCTTTGGTATCGAGCGGCCAAAATTCTGTGGTCAAAGCGAGCCTTCAAATCCGAGGAAATCTACTATGAATGGAAGTGAAGAGTGTTGGCCTTCGTAAGGTCTGCTTGCCCATGGCACTCTACGCATGAATGAATACCTTCAACTCAGATATGTGACGGAAACTGGGCAGTTGTTCTACTTCGAAAGGACCACACCCGGTCATGATAATGATAATGATCACCATTATCATGATGACGCATTGTTATTTCCGGAATCTCAAAAACACTGTACAAGCAGCAAAACAAAAGAGATATCCCGTTTATAGGGACGGTGCCATAGCTGAGAGCACTGTTCAAAACGGGGAATTTTTCCTCGAGAAGATCGAGAACGTTTCGTCATTACTGCCATGAATCATGCTGACAAAACCGGAACGCTGATGAAAAATGATTCAGGTTACACGGGACATCGCAGAAATAATCCACATATATCATATTAGCGTTGTAAGACATCTGAAACTAGTTTAATACGTGAAACGCTATTTAATACTATTATGATCAAATTATGTTCAAAATTGAAAGGATCAATTTTTTCATCGGCGATTCATTGCTCAAATGTTTAAAAAAATGTTTTTAACGAACGATCACAGGTTATGAAGAATGGATTGCTTACAACAATGTGGAACGAAATAATCCCGGTGAAAACGATAAACAATCGTTAACCACCACAAGTTCGAGTCTACATCAGAAGGTGGTGACGCTGTGTATTACGGGCTGCGCATTACGAACTTCTTCCGCAAAAAGCAGACACTGAATTCATACAAGTACTATTCAGAACTGGACCAATTTAAAATGTATGGATTTAGCCAATCGTAAAAGTGTCATCTTCAAAATGAACAATGCCAGACATTGTATCACTTTGTAAACGCAGCAGAAATTGGTAACGCTTAGTGAGGGTGTGTCTTATTCCATCAGGCTGTACTCTTTTAATCATTTATCTTCGGATTAACCACTTTATTTCCATCAAACAGAATAATTTTAATAGGAAAAAGTCGAATTTTATGGAATCGTGTAAAAACCAGTTCATTAGAGAGAAAAGTGTCAAGGATAGAATTATAAAGTTGTCTCGAAGACGGCGCAAAATAAAATGACACATATGTGATTAAATATATCAATGTACAAATATCTAATTATTAACTTTGAAATTTGCTTAAAACGTTACGAATTTTTATTCTTGAACCAATACTTTTCTGCTTTGTTGTTTGTCCAATTTGGTCATTAGCTGATGTCATTTTCTTTGAATAAATTAATTTGGGGATTGTCGCGGGCTTTCAATTTTTTTATCCTTTTCATACATTCCCATTGATTTGTTTTTTATATTTACATAAAAAGAAAATGGTCTTCAAATGTTTTCTATATATTCATGCAGAAACTGAATCCAATTTCATGATAAGGTTTAAAGACTTTGCACGTAAGCCAAAGACATATTTGATCCAAAGTCGTTACTTTTTGACAATGAGTTTAGAATTGGTTTAAGATTTCTTGTTTGCATAAGACACGCTCTATGTTTCTTAATGTTTGTTTCGCTGTCTTTATCTCTCGACTGCTTTTTCATATATGTAGACATAGTAATAATGACAGAGAAATGAGAAAATACGTGAAAATTACGTAAATTTAATGCACTTTGTCACTTTGTCATAACTTCTTCCAAAAAGCGATCAATAGATAATTACAAATATAATCATTTTTGTTTTAATTTCTGAGGAGTAATCATTATGTGTATTATGTACATTCGGTCTGTTGTCCTCATCTTTGTTGTTTTTATTACAACGTTTCAGCAGTTGTGCTTACCTGCCATCATCAAGTGTACATCGATCTGGGTAACCAACAGGGAATTCTGAACTGAACTACGTAACAATGGTTTTTGCGGCTTAAAAGGTTAGTTCGTGAATTTAGTGACATAGTAATTGTTAGTTCAATCCCTGGGACGAGCAGTGGGTACTTAGATTCAATGGAAATGGATGATCAATGAATTAACAGTACTAAAAATAAAAACTGGACGATGTGAGGGTTTCGACGTGGAACTCTTGAGTCGGTTAACTTAACATTTGAACTTTTCTTGATTTATTGAATATATTTATTGATATGAATATAAAAGTGAACATAGAAGTCAACACTTAGAGGCAACAGTCTGCTTCATGCTAGACGCAATCGTCAGGCCACGACTGCTGTTATTTTTCTCGGTTAATTATATATACGGGTCAGTGGTGCATTGTGGGTAGTCTATTTTGGCGGTTATTTTACCGGAAGTTGTTTATTTGTTTATTTATTTATTTGAGTTAAATTATTTTGCTTGTTTTTATTTTTTTTTTTATTTCATATCTTACATATTTATTTATTTTAATTTTAATCTGTGTTTTTATTAAGGTTGTAAAAATTGGTTTATATCGCTTATTTAATAGTTTTGTTCTGGTTTGGGAAGATAAAGATATTTATTTAATTTTGGTGTTGATTGTTGTAGTTTATTCTAAATATTATTTTGTCGGGGGCAGTTTTTAATTTGTTTATTCCTTCATGTATTTATTTGGATTGATTATCTTTATGTTTTTTTCTAACGGTTAATTTATCAGGATCGGTTTGTTAGTTTGTTTTTTTATTTGGATTAAATTAGATTAATTTATTTTACTCTTTTTATTATTTATTTATTATACTGTATATTTTTATTTACTCTTTTCGGATTTAGATTTTTAAGTAAGGTAGTATTTTTTTTCTTTCTTTTGTCGTTATATAACAGTTATTGCTATTTTTCGTCCGATTTTTGGTTTCATTTTTATAGTGTAACTAGTATTTTAGTCATAATGGCTAGATATGAATATATATATATATATATATATATATATATATATAGAGAGAGAGAGAGAGAGAGAGAGGCAGACAGACAGACATAGAGAGAGAGACAGACAGACAGACAGAGAGACAGATGAATATATATATAAATATATACAGTGTGTAAGTGCGCTCTCAAAATCATTTTCAACTTCCAAATTATCTTTTATGAAACCAAGCCATAATGATGCTCTTGTTTAAAAAGAAAACACATAGGAAAGTTTACACACATTTTAAAATCATTTCACCCCAAGCAAGGTGTAAATGCCACGAGTACGCATGGGGTTGCAGGGGGTGAAAATGAAAGAGAAAACCGAGAATGAGGAGGATTGGTGAATGGGCAAATGATGAACGGCGTTCAAGAAGATAGATGATGACAATTGATGTTACATATAATTTTTTGAAAATTGTAGTTATCATGAAAGCAAGTAAACGGAAGGGAGTTCCATAGACGGGAAGGGCAAGAAAAGAAACTGCTGATGTAGAAGTAGCGGTTGCATTTTGCTACTTCAACAGTAAACGGGTGGGACCTAAATGCCAATCTAGTAGCACGCTTAAATTCTTGTAGTCAGGGCAACAGAAAAAATTTTCATCAGAACAGATGCCATGGAAATATTTGTAGAAAAGAGAGGCATATGAGAGAAAAAACTGCTTAAAAATTCTTGAACAGACTCGCTTCCAAAATTTTAAGCCAATGGACAAATAATTAATCTCCGAGGTGTTAATAACAGGGGACTCCTCCTCACTACCATATTGCCTTTATTGCACACGCATTTATGGGTAGAGCGTTATTTACTGATTCATAAGACATCTGAAAGAGGGAATTGTCAAGGAAACTGGACAATTTATGGCACCACCTGAATTTACGCGGGTGGGTCTCCACTTGTTGCCTTGTATCTAACTTGGCATTACGTGTTGTATGTTTTCAGTTCTTCGTTTTTGTCATCACCAAGCAGAGACTGGATTTTCTCTAATGATGATGAAAAGATGTTCTTTCAATAAAGCTCCTTGCCTTGAACGTTCATTGGTCGGCATGTTCATCAAAAACCTTAAGTGATACTCATATACGATCTATCTTTACAGATTCTGGGAAAATGACCCAGAAAGTATCCGTCTCCTTCTGCCATGCTTTAACTATACCAGAGTCAGATCAGACCAAAATATGGGATTCTACAGCCATATATGCTGCTTCGTGTTCACTTTCCCGTCTCGATAGAGTCCAAAAGCGTCTCGGTATCCTTATGAGTAGCAAATTATTTTCACCCAACAATCCTTTTCTCATTGCTCTATCGTTATTTATATGGAAAATGTTCAGCTGGACTACATTCCTTAGTCCCTCTATTTCTGACCTTCACGGCTAGGACACGTCATGCCACGCCCTTTGCAGCGAACCACCCTCTTTGACTTCGTATTCTATTGGTGATATATTATTAGCACCCGAGCAGCTTCTTCCCGTGAACCGCTGCTCAATGGAAACGACTCCCAAAGGGATGTTTTCCTGATCGCTACAATGTTAACTTGTTCACGTCTAAAGTCAACTATTTCCTTTCATATATATCCCGTCCTGGGTAAGACGATAAACTATATCCGCGTCCTTGGTAAGACGATAAACTACATCCAACTGCAAGGCCTCTGATCAGGAGGTTTTGAGGAGCGTGGAACCACCTCTTAATTGCTGATGCTTCCAGGTCCATCCTGACCCAGGGTGGTAGCACCTGTTAGGGTCCCAGCTATGGGTAATTAGTTAGCCCCCAAATTGGGGTCAAAACACTATGAAAATGTAAAAATAGGTTTTAATACCAGAATACATTGTAAAAATGATTACCAGCACTACATTCTTAACAGTAATACAATTTTGAAAAAAAAATATTACCAGCAATAAATTTTTTGAAAAAAATTACCAGCAATAAAAATGTTGTCGACATTAAATAACCCATTGAGATTGATATGCCTTAAAACAAAACAAAACAAACATATATCAGCATAAACTGTGCCTCTTAAACTCTAACTCTCTACCTCGAGCTGCTCTTGGGCTTAGCACATGGTGAACATCACTTTAAAAAATAAACATCGCTGCCATATCTGGTCTAGCGCTACCCAGTCCTCACGCCCCAGACTTGATAAAGTTTGAAAGCGTTTACGCCACCTTGTAGGCGATAAATTATTTTAAACACTGCAGCCCCTTTCCACAGACAAAACGTCACAAGCCTATCACTAATATATTGCTAATTCCCTTGCAAATGTTCCGGGGTACTACATTCATTATTACCTCCCGTTCAGCTGGTTGAAGCTACGGCCTACTAGTTACGTATTCCATTGTTTAGAAGAAAAATCTACTCACTTTCTTTCGCTACTTTGCGGAACAGACTCCCGAGAGTATGCTTCCCCGATCATTCTCATCTTAACTTATTCCAGACTAGGGTTAACTATTATCCATCCTATATATCCTCATAAACTTATGTCAAGTAATTGGTGATGATTAAATGAAACTGGCAGGAATGCCCAACAAACTGAATTGACGAAGTTTCCAATAAAAAAAATAATGAAATGAAAGAAAGAAAAGAACAGGGCAAAAATTATAATAAGCAAACAATATATACGCAAAAAGTAAGCAAAGCAACAGTATTGAGGCGTTCCCATATTAGAATGGTGCTGACACACAAAAGAGGATACAGACACGCGATCGCAGCGATCTGGCTTCAAGATAAGAAAATACAAGAATATGAGACCAGGATGGGGTCTATCTTATTGATTAGGAAAAATCCCAGCATGCATGTACGATTTGTCTAATATAGGGAGGGCTATGTTTTGCAGTCATTCCTATTAAGATTATTGAGTAAATTGTATTGAATGAATGGGTCGGGATTGTGATTAACTAGGATTAAGATAATTACTGAGGGCCAGCCTCCCCGACTTCCTGTTTGGCCTTGTGACAAAATTTTGTAATTTTATAAAATAAATTTCTATATTCATCAAGATTGAAACCAACATCTTCTGACATCAATCCTCTACCTTGAGTGGCTCTTGTGTAATTTACTGGTTGAATTATTTAGTAAAAAGAAAGAAAGCTTATTTTCTTTCTTTATATCTGTAGAAACCACTAGACGCAGTTACTTGTTTATTTATTAGCATTGTGAAAACTTTCACAGCGATAAATAAAGGTTTTCAACGGTGCATTCAGTTTCTATGTAAAAATGCCTGGGACATTTTACACACACTTAATATCGTTACGTAAACTGAATTTTGAACCCGTCCTTGTAAAGTCAGTTTTCTACCATCCTTTTTCTGTCTCTCTCTCTCTTTCTTTCTTTCTCTCTCTCTCTCTCTCTCTCTCTCTCTCTCTTTCTGGCTCCGTCTCTCTGTCTTTTTAAACGAAACAGAATATGCAGAACCAACACACATTTGGTATGATCGTAATCTCGTTTCGTCGGTACCATCCTTGCAAGTGACACGCGCACCAATCAATACCACCAATTGTGAGGTGTATATCCGCGTACATATGTCGATAAGTAAAGGGACACGGGCGTGTGACTGTTTTCACACGCAAACAAGTGAGCCCTGTCGATCGTGTACAAACAAAAATAACTGGCCTTTTTTAAGAACCACAAAGGATTTACTAATAAAGCATCCTGATATGCTAATTTGTGTAAACGCTCTGACACATCTGCAGAGAGAATGTTTTCTTCTCTCTGTTGCATTTTCTCTTTCTTTCACTTTAAGACTTTTTACACTCTTTCTTTAGTTTGTTTTCCCGTCATTTTCAATTCAACTAATTTTTCTTCTTTCTTTCTTTCTTTTGTTTGTGCATCCATTTCTTCCGGCATTTTTTTCTTATTTTTTTGTTCTTTAGTTCGTTCAGTTTTTTTCGGTTTTTCTTTTCAATTAGCCTTTTTTTGTTTTGTTTATGGAGCTTTTCTTTTTCGATTTCTTTTCTTTATTGTTTTTGATTTATTTCTTTTATCTTTTGCTCGTTTATTATTTTTCTTTTATTTAAATCTTTCTTTTCTCTTTCTTAATTTCGTTCTTTCTATTGTTTTTTACCCTTTATTTTACATTTATTTTCGATTCTCATTATTTTAACATTCATTCTTTTTTCTTTCAATTTTCTTTAAAGCTTTTCTTTCTTTTGCTCTATATCTCTTTAATTCCTCTGGAGTTTGTTCTTTCAGTCTTTTTCTTTCTTTTAATCATTCTCTCCGTCTCTCTGTCTCTTTTCTTGGCCGCTTTTATCTTATTTTCTTTTCCTCGTTCTTTTATTCTGTGCCTCGCTCATTTCTACATTTTTTCTTTTTAGTCATTCTTTTTATTTTTATTTATTTATTTGTGTTTACTTTTTTCTGTTTTTCCTTTGATAATTTCTTTCTTTCTTTCTTTATTTCTTTTTTTTCTCTTGACATTTTCTTCTTCCTTGAACAATCCGTTTCATTATTAACGAAATATTGATTCTATTATTTACTCATTTATTCATTCAATCTTTCTTTCTTTCTTTTTTTATTCCTTTAATCTTTTTCTTTTTTATTCCTTCTCTTCTTCCTGCTATTCTTTTCAGTTGTTTTATTCATACGAACAACCTCAGAATACCTTCCTTTACTTAAATACACTATTTAACTCTTATATATTATTTTATAGCTTATATTTGTTTAATGATTATTCATGTTTATGCGCAACGAAAGAGTCAAAAAGAAAGAGAAAAAAGTTTAAAATGAAAAAAAACGAAGCTAATCGTCCCCCTTCTTTTCCCTTTTTCTCATCGCCTTTTTCCTTTCTTTATTCTTTATCTATATATTTCTATATCATAATGCACACGTACACTATTTATTAAACAGTTTATTTATTTAATTTCATCTCCCAGTCTAAGTATTCGAGAAATCTTATTAAAGAAAAACTTATGGTTTCCAGCAGGAAACGAAAGTCGCTATACTTATATATATATATATATATATATATATATATATATATATATATATATATATATATATATATATATATATATATATTGATATATGAATTTAATATATTTAAACGCTATTTTGTTGGATACTTTTGGGAGTTCATCAATGAGGTCACGAAACTGCGTTAAAGTGTGAAACAGACTGTCGCCATTTGGTTATAACCGAGTGTCCTCTCTTATATTGAGACACGCTCTGTCCCTGATATTGAGAACATTTTGCACATAATTATAGGATACAAATTTGTTTTTAATAATATATAAATAAATATATATATATCAAAATGCTCATATATATATATATATATGTATATATATATATGTATGTATATATATATATATATATAAATATATATATATATATATATATATATATATATATATATATATATATATATATAAATAATATTAGCCTTTTTTGACAGTTCTTCCCAAATGTGTATTTTATTGACAACCACCCTGGCCCATATCCATATTTCATGTCGGTGTTTCGTACACACACACACACACACACACACACACACACACACACACACACACACACACAGAGGTATTCATATATATATATATAAATACTCCAACCTGTTTCTGATTTGTTCTCCACCGACTACATTTCTGACTCTTTCAAGTTTTCTAATTTTATTAGAAATTCTGAAATTTGTCCGAATAACAATCTTTTAGTGTCATTCAACATTGTACAAGCGTATAAACACACACACACACACACACACACACACACACACATACACACACACACACACACACACATATATATATATATATATATATATATATATATATATATATATATATACCATTCATGTTCACCCACATTTAACTACATTGAAATATATAAGAATTTATTTGATCATAAAATTTTGTGTCAGTACTTATATATATATATATATATATATATGTATATATATATATATATATATATATATATATATATATATATATATATATATACATATATATATATATATATATACATATATATATATATATATATATATATATATATATATATATATATATATATATATTATGGAAATCTAAGACAAAACTGGAAAAAGTTTGTGTAACGCGTTTCATAATTTAGGACTTCATCGAACTAGAATGATGTTTACCTTGATACGACTACCTATGCACAGAGGGACTTTTTAAATATATGTTTGGAGTATATAAACTAGCTGATTACATTTTGTGCTTTTTTTTTATTAAATATCCTAAACTGGTATAATAGAAGACTTGCCTAGGAAAGTGAAATGTCAAAACCTTGACGTAAATTTACTGTGCATGATGTAGAGATTAAAGCTGAATAAGATTCTGATTCATTTTCACCTTTCTTGAAAGTTATTCTTTATGTTGATTATGAAGTTAAGCATATTCAGTCACTACGTACTCGTAAGATTGGAGCTTTATCCAATTAACTCTATTTAGCCTTCTACCGTGCTAAACAAAATTAAGTCGGTATTAGGGCTTGTACATTAACTTTCTCTCTAAGGCATGAACCTAATGTCATGTAATTAACAAGGTAAGCTTTCATTTTTTCAGCCTGAAGGTGACTAATACATATTATATTCTAATGCTGAAAGATAGCAGAACAATAAAATGGCGAATGGCGAAAGGAAAGCCGCCCATTCCGGTTTATGCAGGAAGCCCTGGCAACCGAAACAATCATCGAAGCAGATAAGTAATCTTTGCATTTTTCTTCCTTGCCTTCGTTTTTATCCCTGCTTCTTACCATTTTTTATGATCTATTACAGACTGCATAGTCGCTTGCAGCAAGATGTGTCTACACAAGTTGGCCTCTTCGCCCCGGAAATTCAACGACTTGTCACCATCCGCAAGTGAGAAGGAATTAAAATTCGGTGGAAGCAAAATGGAACTGAATGAAAAAAAACGTTTAAAGAAAATGTAGAATATCCTCCTTAAAACTAAAATCAAGAAGAATAAAAAAGAATGCATAATATAAAGAAAATAAATTGATATTAAATAAATATATTGTCGGGGGATCAAGTGACGATAGGTTTTCTTAAAACTTCGACATTCGATAAAAAAAGTTGTATCAAAAGAAGTAAAATGCAATATAAGATTGTCTAAATAATAATAAATACGTTTACAACCATTCAAAGAAATTCAATAAGTGAAATAATAAAATCATGTTCCACAATTTTATTGTATTTTCTTCTGGCCTTGATATATATATATATATATATATATATATATATATATATATATATATATATATATATATATATATGTATGTATATATACATATGAGATAGCGACATATATTTTTATATATCAAGAACAGTATTGAGGAAATAGTAAGGCAAAACGTAAAAACATTTGTTCCTATATATATATATATATATATATATATATATATATATATATATATATATATATATGCAGGTGTGCATTAAAATAGGAAAGAACACGTTAGGTAGATAATCCGGTGTTCCTTAGTATTTAGCTTTATTTTCAAAAGGACAGTGCTCCATACAGAAGTAGAGCTTATATTATAATAATATTTTTAGTTTTTAAAAATATGATTCCTTCGCTACATAAGAGTTCTCATGTTTCAAAAGCGAGAGCCGAGACCCGTAACATAATTTTTTAAGTTATGTAGAGTTAAGGTGTCTGGACCCGCTTCCTTGTCAAGCGAGAACAATGAGAACTCTTATGTAGCGAAGGAATCATATTTTTAAAAACTAAAAATATTATTATATTATATATATATATATATATATATATATATATATTTGAATTGGACATAGTCCGACAATTTATTTAAAGACATATATAATATGTTTAACGTTCTTTTTCTAGATACAAGTATTTAAGCAAATGCTCTGTTTTCAGTCCGGTAAATCTTATTTAATACTGTTTATTATAAAACAGAGCATTTGCTTAAATACTTGTATCTATAAAAAGAACGTTAAACATATTATAAATGTCTTTAAATATATATATATATATATATATATATATATATATATATATATATATATATATACATACATATACAGATATATTTTTGTGTGTTTAGAAAGTTGTTATTGTTAACGGATAAAATCTTTTGGAGCGTGCAGTCGCAACGCTAAAGGTGATTTTTTTAATTTACGAGAGTACGTTATTTCTAATATAGTAATTTGAATTTTTGTTGTTGTTGTAGGAGTTTATCAGTCAATGTGTCATGAACTAAATTGTTCAATAAATAGAGTAATATCTCAGCTGTTATACCGAAAATTTGCATGTCGGATCAGTTCTTATACTATCTGGATTTACTAAAAACAAAATAATTTCCATTTCGCCATTTCATATCATTAACTTTACTAATCTACTTTTTGTATGAATGATACATTGTAATATAAATTGAACTGCACCAGATATTTGATTTAATATATATATATATATATATATATATATATATATATATATATAGTGTGTGTGTGTGTGTGTGGGTGTGTGTGTTTGTGTGTGTGTGTGTGTGTGTGTGTGAATAATACTTTTACTGAATCTTGTTAAAAAACATATCAAGCACTGGCGTTATTAAAAATGTTAGGCTAATAAATCAGTTGGAATCAGATTTATGACCGTGAAACTTTTAGTAACGCAACGATGACCTTTTAATATCTAAATTTAATCAGTAGTGATTCATTGCTGAAAAAGATATAAAATAAAATCACCATCGGATGTTAAGTTTATTATTACACGAGAGAAAACCGAGATCATTAGAAGTAAAATATACTATTAACAAAAACAGGACATCTATGCAAACACGTGTATCCACTAAATATAAGCAATATGCTAATTTTAAATTATGTTGACCTGCAGATAAAAAAATCTATTATTTCCTTTCAAAATTACATTCTTTAAGTTTCTAATCCAAAATTGAAAGTTAGCACACATGGTCTTCCATAGATCTTGATGAAAGTGGTGTTTTTCTTTATACAGATAATTTGATCATATTTTTGTGTAATTTTGTTAAATATCTGTTAAAATGAGAGGTTAGTGCTATTTTCATTTTTGAGTAATTTAGACGACAATTTATCCATCGTATCCTGTATATATCAGAAAGACTGACATGGCCTAGTGGATAAAACTATTAGTTGAAGTAATCTGGTGGCTTAACCCAAAGAGTTCTCAGTTCAATCCCTGACCACAGCTGAGGTGAACACAAACTTAGAGCGTTGAGTTACTAAAAGAAAAATAACTGACAATGTGATATCCAGAAAAGGCGTGGCACGTGGAACTAGAACAATCTACATCAGTGGACAAAATAAAGGGTTCTGTTCAAAATTATATCGTGTACAACCTGAAGAAGGCCGGAGCGTACAACGAGCGAAAGGTCTTGAAAATGAACAGTGTTTAATCTAGCCGATTTCCTTTAGAGAGTGCCTTGATAGCAAGGTCATCCACTGTAAATTTGTGCCCTAACATTTAGAACATGTTACCATTCCTGGCAGATCTTCTATTACCATAGATTGGGATATCTAATTTAAAAAATGAAATCGGCTAGAATATATATTATAGCTAGAATCGGCGAGAATATATATATATATATATATATATATATATATATATATATATATATATATATATATATATATATATATAATCTTCTAAATATAAGCAGCTATACTCGTCCGGAATAACCTTAGGTAAATGAACAAACCAATACGGGATAAAAAGGGATAAAAAAGAAAGAACTAAGAATATGTACTTCAGGCGAAAGTAATCGTCTACAATCCAATTTCAGAGTCCAAAGATAAAAAAAACTCCGACAAGAGTAAAGTAATGTTCAATGTTCACTGATATATATATATATATATATATATATATATATATATATATATATATATATAAAAGTGAACATTGAAGTCAACACTTAGAGGCGACAGGCTGTTTCATGCTAGACGCAATCGTCAGGACACGTGTGTTGTTTTTTTCCTCGGCTATTTATATATACGGGTCAGTGGTGCATTGTGGGTAGTCTATTCTGGCGGTTATTTTGACGGAAGTTGTATATTTGTTTATTTATTTGGGCTAAATTATTTTGATTATTTTTATTTTTATTTCTTATCTTATATATTTATTTATTTATTTTAATTGGTGTTTTTATTAACGTAGTAAAAAATTGTTTATATCGCTGATTTAATAGTTTTCTTTTGGTTTGGGAAGATAAATAAAGCTATTTATTCAATTCTTGGGTTGATTGCTGTAGTTTATTCTAACTATTATTTTAATTTGTTTATTCCTTCATTTATTTATTTGGATTGATTATCTTTATTTGTTTTTTCTAACGGTTAATTTATCGGGATCGGTTTGTTAGTTTGTTTATTTATTTGGATGAATTTAGATTAATTTATTTTACTTGTTTTTTATTATTTATTTATTTTACTGTTTATTTTTATTTACTCTTTTCGGTTTTCGATTTTTAAGTAACGTAGTATTTTTTATCGTTATATAACAGCTACAGCTATGTTCTTCGTCCGATTTTTGGTTTGATTTTTACAGTCTAATATTTTGGGCGATTGCTTTAGCTTCCTTATTCATATCGTGTTCTATTGTTTTGGGTGCCTTTTTGCATGTTTTGGTTATGACCAAACATACAAAAAGGCGCAAGCCTTTATCATACGAAAAGACCACAAAGAAAATTTCAAAACCAACCCTGCATGCAGACTCCAGCCAAAAAAGCGAACTAGGTAAAATAAGTAAAACGATACTAGAAACAATTAATTCTGAACTTAGGATGAAGCAGTGGAAAAACACGAAAGCAACAATTGACTGGTTCCACAGCATAAATAACAAACAAAATTGCCACTTCCTACAATTAGACATAAAAGAATTTTACCCATCCATAACAGAACGCATGTTAGATAAGGCCATCAATTTTGCCCAGGAACAAATAATAATAAAACCAAACGAAATCGACATCATTAAGCACTCCCGTAAATCATTACTATTTCAAGATGAAGAAGCATGGATAAAGAAAGATGGGATATTTGACACTACAATGGGAAGCTTTGACGGAGCAGAGACATGCGAAATCATAGGTATTTATTTACTACACGAACTAAGCAAAATAATAGATAGAAATTACACAGGACTCTACAGGGAAGACGGTCACATAATCTTAAGAAACTTTAACAAACAAAACAAAGACAAAACTAGAAAAGCAATAATAAAGATTTTCAAAAATAACGGATTCGACATTGATATAAAAACTAACCTAACCGAAGTAGATTTTCTACATGTTACCTTCAACCTAAGAAAAGGCACATACAAACCATACAGAAAACCCAATGATAAACCACTCTATATACACACATCTTCCAACCACCCGCCTTCTATAATCAAACAGATACCAAAATCGATTAACCGCAGGCTTTCCGACAATTCAATGAATCCATATTTAAAAAAGCCAAGAAAGACTACGGAACAGCGAATGTGAAGGGGTTATCAGAGTAAATACAAAGGATCTGCGGTCCATATAACATCAGGACAACCTTCAAAAGATGGACGAGACTTCGAAGATATCTCTCCCGAGTAAGACCCCAATAGAGGAGAACATGACTAAAGACTGTGTGTACGCTATTCCGTGCAGCTGCGGAAAGTAATATAAAGGAGAGACAGGCCGCCCCTTAAGGTGAGGCTTGAAGAACACCAGAAAGCTGTAACACGAGGGGATGTGGGAAAATCAGGCGTGGCTGACCACATATGGAGAGAGAAGGGAGATCACCGCCCTCTGTGGGATCAGGTTGAGATCATAGACAAGGAACACCATTGGAAAATGCGTAAACTTAAGGAATCAGCACATATGCTAGGCCACAAAAATCTCCTGAGCCGACCAAGCATAGAAATGAATATAATATGGGAACCACTAATAAGGAGTGTCAGAGAAAAGCGATAACAACAACAAAGTTGCAATATGAGCTCTGGTAAAAACATGATGTGATAACAGCAAAAATTGCAATATGAGCTCTGGTAAAAATGGTTGCTGAAAACATGAGGTTTATAATACCCAGAAATTCATACACAGATGTCCTCAAGGACATATGGCACAGTGGATAAAGGTGTTGGTTAGATCCAGTGACAGGACCCAAAGAGTGTTAGGTCAATACCCGGTTAAGGCAGTAAAAAAAAATTTCAGAGGGAAAAATTAACAGGAGTTAGCTGACATCCATTAAAACATGGCACGTGGAACTAGAACACTCTACCCCAGCGAGCGAAATAAAGGGTTCAGTTCGACATTCTAACCACCTGAAGAAGGCCGGAGCGTACAACGGCCGAAACGTTGTAGTAAATATGGCGACAAAGATGAGGACAATAGTCCGAATAATGTAAATAATGTACATAATACCTCATCTCAGAAATATAGAGAGATAACATATTTTTAAATATAACTTGTCTTTGGAATAGAACTTTTAATTATTATTTTGTCTTTCTAAACATATATATATATTTTAAGGTTTTTAAAACCCCTTTTTATTCCTGTCTTTAAAAATTAAAATTCCATTCTTCCTATAATCAAAATTTAATGTCATAAGTTTAATATCCGGGTTTAATTTTATAAAACCTCTTCCCTTTAAGAAGAAAACCTTCCTGACTGAAACATTGATAAATTCTGTATTAGTTTTTCGAGGGTTTCTTTTCTTTTTTTTTTTGTAGCTGTCACAGTTAAATTTCGAATTCCAACACTAACTCAATCCTATACCTGGGTTGAATAAGACTGGCGAATTTTATAATTTTTTTCGTTGATTAAAATAAGTTTATTCCCCATATGAGGTAATTTTGGATTTTATTGTGTTTTAATCATCTGCTCTATAATAGGAAATACATTGACCTCTTTTTGTGAATCAGTTTTAATATTTTATATTACTAGGATCCAGTTGAATTATATACCAACGGATTTATTAACTTTATTACATATATATATATATATATATATATATATATATATATATATATATATATATATATATATATGATACAAATATTGTACTCAATATCAAGGATAGAGAGTATGTAAATCTTCAAGCCATCTGATATCCTGCTGATTGCGCTGAATCACTACTAGGTACTGTATGTCGCCTAAACGCGCGTGCGCACACACACACACACACAGGTATATATATATATATATATATATATATATATATATATATATATATAAATACTCCGACTACATTTCTGACTCTTTCAAGTTTTCTAATTTTATTAGGAATTCTGAAATTTGTTCGAATAACAATCTTTTAGTGTCATTCAACATTGTAAGCTGATACATGAACGTGCCTCTTGAAGACACACCCCTTGCAAACATGTACCGATGCTCTCTATAGGGATCACCTGAGGCCTGCATTAATTCCTGATGAAATTTATGCACTTAGCAACAGAGGCGGTGAAGTTTAGTTTTGATGAGAATATGTACGGCCAAATAGATGGTGTTTCAATGGGCAGTCCACTGGAACCGGTACTGGCCAACATTTTTCTTGATTATGATGAGAGCCTTCTTTTTAAAAAAAAAATGTAAACCCTATGTTTATAGGCGTTACGTTGTTGACACATTCTCCATCTTTAAATCTATTAATGACACCACAGTTCCCTTTACCTATCGTTTCAGTTTACGATGGAGGTGGAGAGCGTCGTTACTCTCCCGTTGTTGGATGTTTTGGTTGAATGTAAGGATGGTTTGTTCATCACTGACATTTATCGCAAACCTTCGTTCACTGGTTTGTATACAAATTGGAATTTCTTTGTTCCTATGTTCCATGAAATCTTCTTGATTTCTACCATAGTCGATCGTGCGTCGATGATTTGTTCTCATGCACTAGAGTGAACTAGGGAAAATGCGTAGTAATTTTATTGATAACAGTTTCCCCCTTAATATCACCAAACGCACTGTTAAAATGAAAATTAAGCACTTCAAGGAGACAGTAAATTTTGGTTCCTCATTGTGCCGCTATATTTAAAACTACCATGAATCGTAGAAATAGTCAAGTACTCGCTGACAACTATCGGCGTGTATTACATCAAGTTTTTCGACTGTAAAGTTACGTGTTATTTTTGAGACCCGTTCAGTGTTCCCCTCATTCGTTAAGGATGGTCTGTCCTATTTACAAAATAGTTCCGTGGTATATAAATTAAAATGTCATGGTGATGCTGGATATATCGAAGGGACCAATCAGAGATTATAGACCTGTATCAATCAACACGTTCCTGCAAGTAGAAGAGCAGGTAACGTTAGTCAATCTTCTAGGATGACCAAGCAGTCCGTGATTCAGCAATTGGTTAACTCCGTCTAGATAACACTGACTGTTCACATCAATATACAAATGAGTGATTCACTGTTTTACACAGATCTCGGTTAGAAGATTTTAGAAGCAGTTTTATTAAAATAAACCACCTGAGCCTATGCAGACAAAAAGAACAGATTACCCGCTCACTAAGATTATTTGGAGGGCATGAGTAATAATTTTTCCTTTTAAACACACTCGGAACATTTATCTTTTATTCGGTAATTATTTTTTACTTATAAATTATTTTAGTCGTGTTCTGAAATTAAGTTTCCATTCTTCTTCCACTATTTAGTTCTTGTGAATATCGTCTTATGTCTCGTCCCAAATAACACCATCGAATCATTCTGAAGAAGTGTTGGTCGCAAGAAGTCTTAAGAAATATTGTCTGAAGTTCTCTTTAAGTCAGTGTATTTATTGCATGGCGTGAAATCATTATTCATATATATATATATATATATATATATATATATATATACAACGACTTCCGGCAAAATAACTGCTAAAATAGACTACCCACAATGCACCACTGACCCGTATATATAAATAGCCGAGAAAAAAACAACACTCGTGGCCTGACAATTGCATCTAGCATGAAACAGACTGTCGTCTTTAAGTGTTGACTTCAATGTTCACTTTTACATTTACACACGCTCTATCTCTGATATTGAGCACTTCATCCCATAAATATACCACACCTTAAGATTATATTTCTTCATATATATATATATATATATATATATATATATATATATATATATATATATAATTATGTATTTTGGTAGAAATCCCTCTTTTATAAAAGTTTCAGTCTTTTATTCCATTTTCTTGTGTTCTTATAATATTCTTATTTTTCTGGACATAAATTATATAGAAACAGTCGGAATGTTCTGTTTCGGTTTTACTTTTAGCCATTATCAAGTGTGATTTTATTTTTATGCTTAGTTGAATGTGTGGATTTTTTTATGTGCGTATCTAGAGTTATAGGAATGTTTGCTAAACACGTCCATCACTTTGTGGCTTTTGTGAGCGTTCGTTAGCGACGTCTTCCCCACCTCTCAATGCCCATCACCCTCATGCCCCTTTTGAAGACGTCCTTGACGCGAAGATGATATCACCCACCAGACCTCTTGCCGGTGGCCTGTTCCTCATACAGATGGACCTCCGGAATCCTCACATCAGTAGAGAGTTGATTCTCGTGATTTACCGTTCTGGTGAGGTAACGCTGTAGTGTCCTCTCCAGGATACAGGCCTGACCAGAGTTTGATCTCTAGTCATTATTTGGAAGATTAATGCCATAAATGCCATAGTGAAAGGTTTTAAGTGCTTCTCCCTGATGTTTTTAAGGACGCGCGCATTTTCCATCACTGTTGTTTACAGTTTTTAACTACAAGCAAGGGTTTATGTAATTTTAAAAAATAGTCTTTTATGTATAATAAAACATAAGAGTATCTTTGGATACATATATATTTTTAAATTTCTAAATATATTTTAAATTAACGTCACCTATAATGAAAGAGTGCGTGTTTAATAAATCACCCATTTTAAAATATCTCACCTACTCATTGATAATGATTAATTGAGGTGTTTTCAAATATTTCTATTAAATATATATGTTAGCTATTTATTGCAACCATTAAAGTTTTATAACTACGACCTTTTGTGTTACTATCTGTATAACCAGTATCACAACGATACCGGTTAGATATCAGCATTCTCGACAAAATCAAACGAAGAGTCTGTAATGCTATCAATCCTAACCTGACATCTTGAGTTCAGACACTTCCCCACATAGCTTCTCTCTGTTTTCTATAAATATTTTTATGGCAGTTTTTTTTCAAATGAGCACTCATCCTTGATACCTAAACCGTATGAATTTAACCCTTCTCCTAAAGTGGCAAATAGAACTCATCTTTTTACTGAAGAAATTTCTATATATAACCTTAAGTCATATTTTAATAGTTTATTTTTCTCGCACATTACATGTTTGGAACTATCTCACGGTTTCATGCCTTCCGGCCACCTGCAATCTTCAGAAAACCAAATGCAATATCAATGAATATCATCTGTCCTCCTGAAACCTGTTCTTTTATTCTCCTTTCTCATTACTAACGTTTTCTTATTTTCTTCTATTCCTTTGCGTCTTAGTGGCATTATCGTCATCTTCTGTTTTCCTGAAACCTGTTCTTTTATTCTTCTTTCTTCTCACTAAATCGTCTCATTTTCTTTTACTATCCTTAACCGCTTGCATCTTAGTGGCATTATCACCTTGCTTGGGATTAAAAGATTTTTAAAATCCTTAGATATTTCAAACACATTTAACAAATTGAGGTATAGGGTTTTGCTACATAAACTCTGCAGCCATGGTATATCTCTAAGATATTTCGCCATCATCTTGTCCATCCTATCAAGTAGATCTTTGAGAGACTTATCAATGTGAGCGTCTTATATAACGCACTACACGACCCTACCCTCTTTCTTCTCTAGATTAACGTTTTGCCTGAGATCATTTTCAGATCACTAGTAAATATCTATGCACATGATACTACAGACTATGGGTGTACGTCCAAAGGTCTAAATGGCCAGAGGTTGACAGCTAATCTCTCATCTGACCGACTTCTGACTGTAATAAAACCAAGCTCGTGCTTTTTCATCATCACCAATCGCAACCTGAATTTTCACCACTCACGATGAATGGTGGCACTCTTAAAATTACTATTGCTGTTCGTTCTCCTCATCCCTCGAGGTAAACACATATATATCATCCATCTCTAAAGACGCGGGAATAATAGTGGACTCCTTATAACAATCCATAAAGACCTGGCAACGCCTGACATGCTCTAACTTTGCAAGAGTCAGATGAGAGCAAAATCGGAGTCTTGCTACCGTAAGTCGTGGCAAATCCTCACTTTCCATCCTCGACAGTTCAAACGTGAATTTGTAGGTGATGAATTATTTTCCACCCTACCACCCTGTTCCCACAGGTGCAAAACTTCGAAGGCCTATCACATTTCTATCTCTCTTTCCATAAAACAAGGTACATCCCCTTGTTCCAACAGTTCAGGCATTTACACCTTTAAAACTTCCTATGCCAGAATTACAGGGGCGAACCAAACTCATCTATTTCGTATTCTTTTGGTTAAGATGAAATTCTATTTGGACAGATTCTTCCTAAAGCCGGTGTTTTTTTTTTTAATAAACTCCCGAAAAGCTGATTCTGCGACTAATCATAACTTCTTCATGTCTAGTTCTAATCGTTATCTTTCCTACCTATCCTACCTATCTGCAATTCTGACGTTTGTAAAACAACTTCATTCAGTAACACTCTACATTGTCTCACATATAGATATGCAATATGCAATTCAATACATATGCAATGGTTCTTACAGAGGTATTTTATATTGCCAAAATGCTAAACCCATATATGTATCTATTTAATGTAAGTGAATGAATTTTGTATCGATTTAGCTAATGTACAATACGTCTGGACTGCAAGGTGATAATCGATTTAAATTTATTTACATCTATATTCAATTATCGATCTGATCGAATATTTTTATGGATTTCA
The DNA here is from genome assembly GCA_964036315.1 of Acanthosepion esculentum. NCBI lineage: Eukaryota > Metazoa > Mollusca > Cephalopoda > Sepiida > Sepiidae > Acanthosepion > Acanthosepion esculentum. The sequence continues at coordinate 1,924,505 of OZ038503.1, forward strand.
TAAAACTGGCTTAATTAATTCTTGCAGAAATAGTTTTATTTGCATTTGCCTAATTAACTGAAATCGATGTGTGACTAAATTATATTTTATATCTTTTTAGATCACAGAATTTCTAATTTGTTGTTGTTGTTATTATTATTATTATTATTATTATTATTATTATTATTATTATTATTATTATTCTCTGGATTTATATGTTTAGCATAACGGTTACCGGTGCGAAAATAGGAATTAGCATTTCGAGTTCCAGTTCCAACCGAAGAATTACTATTTTTCTGAAATAGCCTTGGAAAGGTAGAAAGTCATATCCAATTTCCACCTCCACAACAGACAAAAGATCTCGCTAGCTTTGGTTTGCGATCATTGTAGGAGAACCAGTTGAGCGTGGAGCTAGAAATTCCATCCCATAACAACCTAATTACTACAGTAATCATCGCAGCAACGCCTAGCCGTAGGTGAAACTCTCGCCGTAAACTCCACAGTGGGGTCTGCATGACATCGTTTCAGGTCGGTTCACAGAAAGACTGGAAGTTTCCTCAATCATCCAGCACTCAAGCTTTTTGTAATAATGTCGTCGATTTGGATTCTTCCAACTCCTTGTAATATGTAATGCCTCTTTATATTTTTATTTCTTTTCCCCCATTTCTTTGAGATCGTTTCAAAGACTTCATTAACAATTGGCATGACACTCACTTATATTCCTCTGGTAAGGCCGAGAAACTTATCATCTATCGTCTCTCTTTCTTTCTGATATATTCTGTGATTTTTCGAATGAGTGAAATCTACTTTCTGCGATCTTTTATTTTTATTGTTTTCTCATTTTAAATCCGGTTTGGAGCCGTTTAAATCATTTTTTTTGTTTCATTCGTTAACTATGATCCTGGTTTCTTCATCTCCCAGTGGCCAATGTAATCAACATGCAGTCCTTTTGCATAGTTCTCAGTAGAACACCATTCACAATCAGTTATACATCCTCCTGTAATCTTTATGGGTCGATTTCCTACATATACTGATAAAGTTGTTCAGGTGAATGAATGTCTCGCTGCTAAATTAGCATGGAAAATACTCTTGATGGGACCTAACAGTCGTGGAAATTTTTCACTTTGTCTTTTCTTGAGGTTTGCCGGTGCGAGTTCGCACAAATATGCATATTTCACTCTGTTTATGGTTGATTGAATGGTAAAAAAATGATCGTATCTACCGGGTTTTAACCAGAGTACAGATGGGATTTAGCAAGAGGCCAGAAGATTTGCCTGGACTCAGTTTCAGCACGAATCTTAGTCCTCAAATACTAACCTCTTGAAAATGTCTGTTTGAAGTTGGTCAAGAAATCCAAGCAACACTTGATGCGGATAACTGATAAAGAAATCTTCTTTATTCTTGTATAAAGAGAAAATTAATTAAACCATTTCTTTGTAACTGTGCCTGAATTTGAATTAGTTGTGAAAGAAGTGTAATATAACAAGTCTCACTTATTTACATTATTTATATAAAAAAACTATTAGTACTTATCTTTATTTTAATTCTATCGCAATGTTTCGAGTGGACCTTCATCAGGTTCTTGTCAATTCGGGAAACCTTCAGGTAATTTTGAATTGAACCTTTTACTTAATGTACGATGATAGATTGTTCTCTTATCCCTGTCCATGTCTAGGGATATGTCAGCTAATTCCTATTTAAGTACTGTTCGGTTGTTGCTCGCCCTGTTTCCACTAAGTCCAAATACACACTGCCCAGCCCAGGAATTGAACTCACAATTATTATGTCACCAAATTCACGGACCATCGATTTAATCGACCAAAGCAAATCATGTGCAAACATTGAAAACGCTGATCTGATTTCTTGTTGCGTGCAAAAAAAATCGGTTTGATTATATAATATCTTCCTGAAAACTCTATAAAATTTTATTTAAATAACAGTTGACAAAATAAAAACATAATGTAATTCGTAAGAAAGGGTTAGATTTATTGTTAAGCGTACGGAGCAGTACGCGAATGTGAAGATTATACTCTAACCTGTACTGCAATACTAGTGCATGAAACCGGTACTATTGATAGAACATTCTTATTATTTACTATTTAATATAAATTAAATAATATAATATTTAATATAAATGCTTTATTATTTAACAACAAACACAAAAACACGCACATTTCTTTCTTTCGTTTTTGATCTGATGAAGCCTTGCAATGGTTTTCCATTTGTCATATTCTTCCAATGTTTTCTGGATTCTCTATCCGAGTTCAGAAAAATTTTAAAAAATTAAAAAAGGTGTCAAATCCGGAACAAAATAAATATTTTTCTTACATTACTCCAATTTTCGAAAGGATGATGGAGAAAGATTTAAGATCATTTATAAGAGGATGAACCTACAGGAGCGCCAGAGATAGAAATCACGTCTCCGGGCCATTTCTCTAATGTAGCGTGTTCGGTTCTCACCGGGAGCTCCAATAATGAGGCCTTGTGCAAGACAAATTGTGATTTAATAAATAACTAATGGCTAAATCTTGCATGGTTGGAATATTTGCGCATTAACCTTGGGATAATATTGAAATATCCTAACATTGAATTCTGATTTAGAAGGATTGGCGGAACACAATCTTTCTATTTACAAGTTTCTATATTTAGTATAGATATATATCAAGGTTAAAATTAATAAAAATGCAAAAATAAAATATGATGAACGCAAATAAATATTTAAATAATAACATAAAACTGAGAATTGTCTGTATAATGAAAATAAAAAGAGGGGGAAGGAATTTAAAAGAAAAACTGAACAACTCGTCAATATGTAGTGAAACGGCTGGCGACCCAGAGAATTGATAGTGTCAGGTAGATCAAGCAGTTAACAATGAAGTAATGAAAATGCAGGAAATAGGGAGAGAGCGAGATCGTGAGACAACGAGAGAGAGAGAGAGAGAATACTTGCGTTCGTTGAAAGACGACCACTAGCAAAAGGAGGAACACTTATAAGGTGGAGCAGCATGTGGGAAGTGCAAATACAATAATGATGGGTTTCATGCCTGCAGAACCGGGAAATGTATTATCTCTACCTGAACGCCTTTTTCGAGCCCAAATCACCGGAAAACCGCGGGAGTGTAAGAGACTGAAATCGACAAAGTGAAACTTGGCGAGAAAAGATTGAATGACGTCATTTGCTTTCACACAGGTTGAATTGTCCCTTTTCTCTTTCTGTCAACGTGGAGTTTGATTGAATGGGGAATATGTAATAATGGCTAAAAACAATATGGATAAAGATTAAAATGATGGGATGTAACAAAGGCCTCTGTGTTATAGGGGAGAATGAAAAGTAGAGTGTAAACTGTGACGGTAAGGAGAAACAGTTTGCATTTTGAATTAAGGGTGGGATTAATATATATATATATATATATATATATATATATATATATATATATATATATATATATATATATATATATATATATAAGGGTAGGGCGAAACTATCTGGAGTGGCACTTGGACTTTTGAATTACGGGTGGGGGTACTAAAACCTATATATATGGATCAATGATGGTAGAGAGAAACTCTTCATGTTTACGTTTATTCTTCTTTTATCCCAAATGACCCTCCAAACGTATTCTCCACGTCCTCGTTGATTTCCGTCTAAGTTTAGTGTGCCATTTGGATTTCCACATTATGAAAGTGACTAAAAAACTTACAGATGCCAATATGGGTAACAAGATAGTTATTGGAGTATCAATTGGAATTAGGCATTAGGGTTGGGACTAAAAATTTTTCTTTCTTGACTCTAACAATATTTCCGTAATTCTTACTTTACTTAATTTCTAGAAAACCTCTTTCGCCATTTGTTTGTGACTTCGGATTTCAGTGCCACATTTTCCGCTGTCTGTTACCACACAACTCATATTGCTGAATTTATGTACCTGCTTGATTTTGATGTCATCAACACATCGCTCACACGTTGGAAAACTTCTTCTGTTGACAATTCTCATCATCTTGTAGTTAATAGTACTTTCTTCATGCTTTCCTTTACAACTTTCTGTAAGAGTCCATGAAATTTTCTTCCTGGCTTTGCTATTAACCCAATGACATCCGGGTATCTTATGATGTTAAGATAATGTCCACCGATAATAAATGCTGGTATGTCCTATGCTTATTTTAATATATTCTAGCTGTATAGGTTAATAAATCCGGTGAAAAAATGTATCCGTGTTTTAATATTTATATTCTTGTCTACAGTCCTGTTCGATAAAAGTGACTCACCTGATTTTTTTTTACTAAATGTTCTCTTCTCCGATGAAACGAAAGTTGAGCTAAATTCAAAGGATAAGCGATCTAAAATCCGAAGAAGCTTGGAAAGCTCTTTGAATTTAGCAGTAAGTACTGTCAAGCATCCGTTCAGTATAATGTTCTGGGGACGCTTTTCTTTTCATGGAACTAGTTTCTTAAAACCTATTGAAAAGACACTCAGGAGCGAGCAGTACAAGAGAATTTTAGAGTTTTGTCTGTTCCCTTCTGCTGAAAGGGTGCAAATCGACCCACCAAGCTCATTTTTATGCAGGATAATGCTCCCTGTCACAAATCAAAATTGATGAAGGAATACTTTGATGAGAAGCAGGTGAGTGTTATGACATGGCCGCCCCAATCTTCTGACCTCAACCCCATAGAAAACTTATGGAGCATTATAAAGTACGGGCTCTCGAGAAAGCAGTTGAGCAACAAAGAGGATTTGATTGTGAATTTCATATCCGAATGGAATTCAATGCTTAGAGATGAGATTTCCCAGAACCTAATCAAGTCAATGCCAAAAAAGGGTTGAAAAGGTTATTCAAAATAAAAGAGGACCCATAGATTATTAAATATTTCGAACTATATTACTAATTATAAATAAATTATACCTCTATTATTCTTTATTTAAAGCTGTTCGGTTATGTTTCTATTGATTACTAGTTGCAGGAAATAAGTGAGTCACTTTTTTTGCACATAGTTTTTCCCTAAATCTCATTTATATCCAAAATTATAATTATCAATAGAATACCTTGTGAGTAAACTTTTTGCTAGGTGGTCGGGAAGGGGTCTTTTTATTAGTAAGATTAAAAATTAGTTTGACCCAAAAAACAATAAGCGAAAAAAAATCAGGTGAGTCACTTTTATCGAACAGGACTGTACTTGATTACATTTTGTCTATTTCTTTGTTTGTTCACAGTAAATCTTTACAGCAGAAAACCCATATGTTTTTATGTGACAGTCCAAAACATATTTAGTTATTCGATCACACGGGAATTAATTATAAGGCTGCCTATGCATTATACAATTCTTATATTTGTTTACATTTAAGAGATGAGGTATTCTATTTACACTATAACTGAAATAGAGACATCCGGAAGAGGCGTGGCACTTGGAACGAGAAATATCTGTCACGGTGGACGAAATAACGGGTTCGGTTCGAAATTCCAATTACCTGAAGAATGCCGAAGTGTAGAACGGTCGAAACGTCGTGAATATGATAACAAAGATGAGGATAACAGTATGAACAATTTAATTAGTGTAAATAAATAAAAAACATATAAAATTATTTATTCACCTTCTTCTATTTTAGATGCTATGTCATTTCAGAACGTACGGCTCTCCACAGCGTCAAACTTGTTATTCCTATGAGTAACTCATGTCTCTTTACTGCCAACCTCTGTTTTTTTTTTCACGTCCTTCATCAAATTGCGTACTCGCTGTTTCATCCTGTTCATTTTGCATTCAATTTGCCTTGCAAGTATTAGATTTAACAAGACTTCTTTTTTCGTTATGTTTTCCAAAAATTTAAACTGTTTCTTTATGAAAACTTCCTCGTTTCTCACATATTATTCTCGGTATTTTTTGGTAGACCAAAATCTCTGATGGCTCCCATCTAGCATCTGTGATGAAATCGTTCAGGATTCACTGTCGTATAGGAGATTAAATAAAACATATCAGTCAGTATTCTTACTAAGTACATTTTTCAAACTTTTAATATTATGCCTAGTTTCGGATGTCTTTGTGAGACATTCCGTCTCTGTTACGGCACTACTCAGCGAGTTCAATTTCAAAACCTGCTTTTCTTTTGATGTCTCGCTACGTCTCCCGCAAATTGGGGAAGCATCTCTTAACCGACGAACATACATTCTCAATTCTTACAGCCAATGATTAGTCCTTTCACCATGACTTAATAACAATATTTAAGCTACCCAAAAACTCAACGCAACCTTTGTTTTGACATCGAAATTAATCGTTTAAAATTTTGAAAAAAATCCTCAAAATGAATTCGAGTTATTGCAGTTGGTAATATATATATATATATATATATATATGGTGTTCCAATTATTTTAGCTCATGCACACACACACACACACACACACACACACACACACACATATATATATATATATATATATATATATATATATATATATATATGAAGAAATATAGTCTTAAAATGTGCTATATTTATGGGATAAAGTGCTCAATATCAGAGATAGAGCGTGTGTAAATATAAAAATTGACATAGAAGTCAACAGTTAGAGGCGAGAGTCTGTTTCATGCTAGATGCAATCATCGTGGCCCAATGATTGCATGTAGCATGAAGCAGACTGTCGCCTCTAAGTGTTGACTTCTATGTCCACTTATATATATATATATATATATATATATATATATATATATATATATATATATATATATATATATATATATATATATAATAAGAGTATGGCCCGGCGTTGCCCATGCTTGATTCAAAAATCGTACGACTCATGCAGCAATCGCTATCACTTGCCTTAAAATATTTTTACCCTTCCTTGCCTTTAAAGGAGTGCCCTTTGTCGTGCTGATGTTGCTACATGCCTTACTTCTTGCCTATCTCACACTGTGAATTTTTTCTAAGCTGTATATTAAACATTACGAAAAAAGAACTAAAAAAAATGAACACAAAACGATCAGCTTTAAAAAAGGACTCGTAACTGGAATAACCGAATGAAAAAAGAATGTTAACAGCAAATACTTTTCCACACTCAACCCATTTCTACGGAATCAGAATCAACGTTGAGTTTAAGCAAGCGAATGAGCCAATTGGATTAAAGTGCCATGCAGATTTAAATTTTTCCCACTTGTGACAAATGCAGCTATCGATTTTTTATGCATGTTAGCATGCTAGTTAACATCATATATATATATATATATATATATATATATATATATATATATATATATATATATATATATATATATATATATTGATGGAATTATTTTTAAGCAGATATATTGATTACTTCAAACGTTACGTGAGTGGACACATCTTATTTGAAAAAAGTTTCCATTCCACGATAATAACTTTTAATAATATGTGTGTGTGTCTATGTGCGTGTAGAGAGGAAGAGAGACGTAATAGGATTACATGACATTCCTACATACATAATATTATAATATACATAGATAAATTTCTAAACGTACATCTTATCTACTTCTATGTTATTCAAAGGATCCCGTGTACCTATATATGTACTTGTACACAGGTGGACTTAATTACATACATGATATACCCTCATATATATATATATATATATATATATATATATAGACGCGCCTACTGTGTGACCTGCAGAAATAAGAATCTCAACTAAAGATCGAAGACACAGAAACTCAAAAACATTCATCACTCTACAGAGACTTCTTACCCTTTGGGTGAGGAAGACACGCCATGAATTTCACCGCAGAGCATGTCTAAGTTAACAAAGAAATAAAAGAATTTACATAAAAGTGTTGTTTAAATATGGCCCTCACTGGAAAAGATACCATGCTACAATAAATTGCCAACCCACTGTTCCAAGAACCGAATCACCCCCTTAAAAGTCCACAGGCTTAAATAATAGGTGTGAACAAAGTCTGTAGATCATTAAATTTCATTGCTTGGATAAAGAAATCACCTACGAGGATGCATTCGCAAATTCAAAGCCGGTTTCAGATTAAAAAGAACACCCCAGAATCTCATATCAAACGCGAGAAAACATTTTGCACATCTTTTTTTTGTTATGCATCCGATTGTATTTTGTCGACAACCAGTATTCCCTCTTCCCCATTTCATAGAGGCGAGATGTCTTATATCGACAGCAGTTTCTGAATTTATTTCTCATTAATATCAGGCACCGACATCTGGATTTCAAATTTGAAATATTTTTGTTGCTATATGTTAAAAATCTCTCAGTCTGGCACAAAATCACAAGTTTGCATCATCCAGTGAGGATCGAACCCGATTCAAAAAAATAATTGTACACGTGACGTACTAGCCATATTGTGCTACACGACGAGGCAAGTAAAATATTTTCTATTTCGTAAATTAATACGAAATAAAGCGATACAAACTCAAATGCCCGACTCTAGTCAGCATATTGACTGAACAATTAAAAAGGCACAAGGACAGTGTGAGATGAGCGATGTTACAAGTTAAAGATCCACGAGATCACGTTTCTAATATTTCAATATTTTTAATGATTCAATATCTATAGTTACACTTTTTATATTCGGCCTATTGTCCTCATCTTTGTTGTTTTTATCATAACGTTTCTATCGTTGAGCCCTCCGGCCTTCCTCAGGTGTATATCGATCTGGGTAACTTTCAGGGAATTCTGATCTGAAACCTTTACGTAATCTACGTTTTTTTTTAACATTTCATCCCAAACAAAGCGGGAATACCACTAGTACCCATGGGTTTTCAGGGAGTGAAAGTGAATGAAGCAAATGAATAGAGGGAGGGATGAGGAAAGGACAAATCATGAATGGAAGAAGATAGAAGATGACAACTGAAGTTACATTTAAATTTTAGAAGAGTGTAGTTATCAGAGAAACAATTAAACTTAAAGGAGTTCCACAGGCAAGAAAATATTTTTATTACAATTTGAGAAACCATTATCTCCGAAAAAGTGGAAAAGAAATTAATGAAGCCAAACAGTATAGGCAACATGTTAAAATGTGAAGAAAATCGAAAATTTACAATGACATCATACAATCAAAACCATCACAGAAGAAATGGCCTCGTCCCAACAAAGACTTACAATCGGATTTCAACCCTGACCACACCAAACTAAAGTTGCCCACAGAAATAGAATATAAACGAATATACATCCAGTCATTGTAAAGTCTGTCTCCGAAAAGAAACAATAATTATCCTATGGATGAGGAACGAGAGAAAGCTATTAAAAAACTAAGAAATAATAAAGCATCACTGGACATTGAGGCTGAATATTTGAAAATAACTTACTTTTTCACTGAATTCAATAAGTTTCTCTGTTTTACGAAAGTAGTTTGGAATTGTTGTGGTAGGATCCACCTAATTTGCATAGTGGAGTACCGACTATATAAATATAGTTGGTACCGGGAAGACATGAAGGCGAATCAAGAGATTCAACTAGAGACTCTGCCCGACTGCGACTTAGTCAACACATTCTCCAGGAACGGTCTTCCCAGGAATATACAAAAGACTATATGTAAATATTGTGTGCACTTTCTTGTTTCAATACATTTTGTTCTAAGTACATTTTGTGTTGCATTATTATTCCATGCATTAGTCAAGTTTCAACAATGGCGACGAAGTAGAAAGAACCATACGAAAAAAAAAGAATTAATAATTGAGAGTTTCAACAATTGGGACAAGTCATTGAAGAACCCAGGCTGAAAAAAAATTATTAATTAAATGTCCAACAATTTAACGTAACGACGAAGGATTCTGAACTACGGGATATGTAGAACTCGTTAAAGAACGACTAAGCATAAAGGAACGTTCACTCAGAAAAATCTGAAAGGTGTCGTAACCGAATAACGGTAATTCTAAATTGAAAAATTATCTACAACGAGACACCCGCTAAAAAGAAAAAAAAACTGGCCGACTACAAAAACATGCATGAAATTAAAAGACGCACAAATACACCGTGTCGACTTTGAAAGGTAACGAACTTTAAAAAATTATTTTTTTTGTTTGTTCAACAATATAGTGACAAATTACCTCTGATAATAAAATCAGAAGTTGTCATTAAAATACGCGAACAGAAGTCGAAAACGGAAAAAAAGTACGACGGTCTCTGTTCAGAACGAAAAAAAAATACCAAAGTTGATTATCACGGGCGTGAATGTAAAAGCAAGTCATAAAATTAAAAAGTCGTACGTTGTTTCGATTTTCTGGTCAGCTTATATAATATCCGTGGATACACAAATTAAAAGTATATTCTTTGTTGCATGAACACTATCAGCTAAAAATGGATGAATTATCCAAAGTCATATCACAGTTTGCCTTATTAATAAGGGAACAACAGATAGCACAGCAAAAATATCAAGAAAAGCAAGATGAAAGACAGCAAAAATATCAAGAAAAGCAAGATCAAAGACAGCAAAAATATCAAGAAAAGCAAGATGAAAGCCAGCAAAAATATCAAGAACGGCAAGAGGAAAGACTTTTAGAAATTCAAAAGTTAACACTGGAGAAATTAAACAACTATCAGGCAAATGATGGAAATTCTTCATATTCTAATAACATCATATTTAATTCGCTGGAAACTTTCAACTATGTGCCAGACGAAGAAAAAACGTTTGAAGCGTACTTTAAACGATATGAAGATATTTTCTACACAGACTGTGAAAACTGGTCGAATTCAAGGAAAGTCAGTCTATTACTAAGAAAGCTAGGTACAGCAGAACATAGCAAATTTGTAGATTTTATTCTACCGAGAAAAACAACTGAATTGGAATTCTCGGAAACAGTGAAATTGCTAAAAGAGCTGTTTGGAGCAAATATGTCGCTTTGGCATAAGCGATGGTTATGCATGAATGTCTCTAAATCCGACAATCAGGATTACTTAACATATGCATCTATAGTGAATAGACATTGTGACAATTTCAGGTTGGCAGAGATTACGGTTGAAGAATCCAAGTGTTTAATTTTTACTCAAGGACTGGTATCCAGTAAGAGTGCCGAAATAAGACGTAGAGTTTTGTCTAAACTCGAATCTGAACAAAACCTTACCCTGCAAAAGTTAGCAGAGGAGTGTCAACGGGCCGTAAGTTTAAAGAAATAGTCGCAAAAAATCGAAGAAGCTGGCATTGCTTATATTAAAAAAAAAAAAAACAGTCAAATTACCCATCAGCAAAAAATTGGAGTAAAAATTCGGCGTATTTTAAAAATAGACAAGAAAAATTAAATAAAAAGGTCCCACCATATAATTGCAAACGTTGTAATGAAAGACACTGGGAGGTAAATTGCCCATATAGAAAGAAGAAATGTTTCGTGTGCCACAGGAATGGACACAAAGAATCGAGTTGTAAAACGAAAAAATTCAATAGCCGAATTAGACAAACAAATTCGAATATCAAATCAGATAGAGATTTGAGGAAATATGTGACGACTGAAATATTTAAAAAGAATATCAAATTTCAACTCGATTCGGGGTCAGATTTAACAATAATGAACTATAAAACATGGAAAATTTTAAAAAGGCCTACAATAATGAAGTCAACGAAACTCGCTCGAACGGTAACTGGAAAGGAAATTAACTTCGAAGGCGAGGTTGTACTTCCCATGAAATTGAACGGGATCGTTAAAAAAATAAAAGTTTTCATTCTGAAAAATGGAGAAAACTTGATAGGTACAGATTTTATTGAAACATTCGAATTGTGGGATAAACCGTTAAACTCATTCTGCAGAAAAGTAGAAAGTAATACGCAAACAAGACAGGACATTAAAGATGAATTAAAGAAAAAGTTTCCGGAAACCTTCACACCTGGTCTTGGAAGATGTAACAAGTTTGAAGCTAAATTTGAATTAAAGGAAAATACTATGCCAATTTTTAAAAAGAAGCGTAACGTGCCTTTCGCAAGTGTAGAGAAAATTAACGAAGAACTTGATAGGTTGGAAAAAATGGGAATTATTTCGAAAGTAGAATCTAATTCATGGGCTGCGCCGATTGTGTGCATAAAAAAGAAATCAAACCAAATCAGAGTCTGCGTTGATTTTTTGACAGGGTTGAACTCGGTAATTAAGGATTACCATTACCCGTTACCGAGTCCGGAGGAGATTTTTAACAAGCTAAATGGCGGAGTGATATTTTCAAAAATCGACTTATCAGATGCCTATCTCCAAATTCCCGTCGAAGAGGAATGTTCGAAGTTACTAGGGATAAACACGCATAGAGGTTTATTCAAGTACAACAGGCTTCCTTTTGGTATTAAAGTGGCACCAGCCATTTTTCAACAAGCTATGGACGTTATGTTGAATGATTTAGACTTTGCGTGTGCTTACTTAGATGACATCATAGTAAGGAGTGTAAACGTCGACGAACATCGAGAGCACCTAAATCAAGTATTTAAAAAGATTCAGGATTTTGGATTTAAAGTCAAAGAATCAAAGTGCGAATTTGGTTTGGAGGAAATTAAGTATTTAGGTCACATAATCAACAAAAATGGTAGATTTCCAGATCCGGAAAGATCCATTGCGATTAGAGACATGCCGACGCCCACTAATGTGGCGACGTTGCAGAGTTTTCTGGGGCTCGCAAACTATTATCAAGCGTTCATTAAAGGAATGTACAATCTAAGAGCTCGGTTGAATGAACTACTAAAAAAAGACAAGGCATGGGAATGGACGGTAGAATGTCAGAAAGCCTTTGATGAAATAAAGAAAATGCTTACGTCCGACCTCTTTTTAATCCATTACAATCCAAAACTTGATATTGTAGTGGCAAGTGACGCTAGTTCATATGGGGTAGGAGCGTGTATTCAACACATAATGCCAGATGGTTCTAGAAAACCAATTGCACATGCTTCGAGAGCATTACTCCCAGGAGAACGAAGTTACTCACAGATAGAAAAGGGTATCTGAGTATCATTTTTGCCATAACAAAATTTCATAGATACATCTACGGCAGACATTTTATGTTAGAAACGGATCATAAACCTCTGATCAGTATTTTTGGTTCAAAGAAAGGGTTACCTGTTTATACGGCAAATCGACTGTTAAGATGGGGAACCATTCTTCTCAATTATGATTTTCACGTAAAGCACCTATCATCCAAAAATATAATTCATGCGGATGCTTTATCAAGACTCGTACCGAGTCAAGAAGAAAGATTCGAAGAATCAATTTTTGCAAATATCAGAGCAGATTATGAGGTGAAAAGCATGGTAAACAACATTGTAAGAGAGCTACCGGTTACGTCAAAGGAAATCAAAAAAGAAGCTGAAAGCGATGATTTCATTTTAGAAATAAAAAGCAAAATGGTAGCAAATGACCAAAAAGTGCAGGAGATTTATTCAATATGTGACGGAATTTTATTATATGGTGAGAGAGTAGTAGTAGCAAAAAAGTTGCAGAAAAGAATCCTACGGGACTTTCATATGGGTCACCCGGGGATTAATAGAACAAAAAGCTTAATGCGAAGCTTTGTATATTGGAAAGGAATGGATGTGGATATCGAAAACATGGTTCATCGATGTAAAGGGTGTGCGTTAGCAGCTAAGGCACCACCTATAGTACACAAACCATGGCCCAAGACGGATCATCCGTGGACAAGATTACACATTGATTTCGCTGGTCCAGTAGAAGATTATTACTACTTAATAGTGGTAGATAGTGTTACAAAATGGCCGGAAGTACTACGCTGCAAAAAGCCTACGTCCAATACCACAACAACTTTTTTGCATGAACTATTTGCACGGTTCGGTGTGCCAGAGTGTATTGTGAGTGACAATGGTACACAATTCACTTCTGAAGAATTTAAGGAATTTTGTGAGTTATATCAAATTAACCACATAACGACGCCGCCGTATCATTCGAGATCCAATGGACTCGCAGAAAGATTTGTAGATACGTTAAAGCGCGCTCTGAAGAAAGCCTCAGGAGTTCCAACGGAAAAGGCGCTTCAGCAATTCCTACAAGTATACAGAATCACGCCAAACCAGAGAACACACTCAAACATGGCACCAGCTGAACTAATGTTCGCTAGGAAAATTAAGTCAGTGTTTGACAAGCTTTTGCCAGGAAGAAATAGAGTAAAAAATACTACGTATACAGCTAGAAACAGATACACCGCCGGAGAGAAGGTGTTTTTCAAGTGCTACAGAAACTACGTGGAGTTCTGGGAGCGAGGCATAGTGGACAAGAGAATCGGTGACCTGATTTAGATAATTAAAGGGCCGAAGAATTCTCATAAAAGGCACCAGAACCAACTTAAAAAATGTTACGTTCTATAGCATGAAGAAAGTATACCGGATGAGGAGGAAGGTCCCATTGATGTAATGTATGATATTTTTCAAGTAGAACCGCCGCAGAATACTCCTGAACCGAGAAGATCCGGTAGGAAACGAAAGTTCTCGGACCCATTGGACGTGAATCCAAAACGGAAAAGATATTAAAATTAAGCGAATTGACATATACATATGAAGTATGCAAATGGGATCTACAAAGAAATAGCCATAATCATCATCCCATATAGGAAGCCAGTTTGAAATCCAAAAGGGATTCCAAGGCTTGGGAGGGGGGGTTGTGGTCGGATACACCTAATTTGCATAGTGGAGTACCGACTATATAAATATGGTTGGTACCGGGAAGACATGAAGGCGAATCAAGAGATTCAACTAGAGACTCTGCCCGACTGCGACTTAGTCAACACATTCTCCAGGAACGTTCTTCCCAGGAATATACAAAAGACTATATGTAAATATTGTGTACACTTTCTTGTTTCAATACATTTTGTTCTACGTACATTGTGTTGCATTATTATTCAATGCATTAGTCAAGTTTCAACAGGAATGAAAATGTATTCCTAAAACGTGAGCTTTATCAAGCATTAATGCGCTATGGGAGCAAAAATGTAGCCCCTCAAGCCTCTCATACTTTATCTCAGTTTGGATCTAACATACTGAAAGTGTTAATGAAGCATGACACCATTTGCTATTCGTTTTGATAATGGATTTAATGACGGCATATATGTCATGAAACAACACTAGGAAATTACGTACCAGTCCAATAGCAAAATGTCTACTTGCCCTGTCGAATAACACCAATGGAACACACCTACAAATACTCTTTCACTTCTCATCTATTAGAAACCGCTTTCCAAGATACGAATCCTCTGAATACAATGCTCTATTAAAGGAATTTGATTGGCTCACAAAATCTTATATATTTTCGAGGAACCCAATATGGGAAACATTTCAAACCTCATTAGGAGTACGACAAGAAGGAAATGAGAGTCCCAGTCTATTAAAACTTTTTCTAGGCTATTGCCTGTTCATTTACAAACATGAAGTGATGGGTACTGTGATCATTTAAACAATGCATAACAAACGAACTTACCAACGATTTTAATTTGCCTCCCGATGCCAATGCTGATGACATTGCTATATATAGCTGGAATAAAAATAAACTTGAACAGAAAATGAACATCCTCTAACAAGTGTTCCAAGAAATGGGATTCAAAATAATTTTTCCTAAAGAAAATTTATGATCTGGAATTGGAATGAAAGCGTTTATCCTAAATGGAATTGAAATTGAAAAGAATTGGAATGAAGTGGCGCCTATCCTAAATCCATCATAAAAATTCAGGATTGGATTTAGTAAATACTAAATACTTCAAATACCTCCTAATATTGATCAGTTAAAACAAATTTAGCATAATAGATAGAAGTGAAGATAGAAAAATCTGTTCCAGTTGTGGTTTCGCCCTACAACGAAAATTGCTACAAAAACAAAACATTAAAATTAAAAATCGAAGCTTCTTCTTAAATCGCCTCATCAAATCAGGGCTTTTATATGGATTTCATGCATGGCGCCAAACCCGTTCAGAAATATCTAAACTGTCGGCTGTATAGAAACACTTTCTAAAATCAATGGTTAAAATCGCTTTGGGAGAGTGAATCCCACACATCTTCGACACTTGTAGACTGGTACTAGAGAACCACAATCAAATAACTGTAGCAAATAACAACATTACACTACTTGAGGACTACCAACAGCAGCAATAACTAAAATGAACAGCACATGTAAGACTAAGAGAAAAAATGACATAATCATGGTGTTGACATTCCACACAACTTCATATAAAAGGATAGAAACGAAGCCCTTTAGTACTGGAAAGAGCGATAACAGCTACTGGATTTGAGAAACCTATTTTCCTAAAAATGTTTAAGATAAAAAATTTATATATTACAATTAACATTAATAGAAGCTGCTTGTTCAATGAATGCCAAAAGTTTCCTTATAGGGAAACCGCTAATATTATCATTACCCTTAATGAATTATTGAAAGAGAAAAGTAGCCCTCATGACCCACGCACATACAGAGATATCTCAATTTGATCCATCATAGAGAAAGTATGAATGAACTTTATATTAACTAGACTATCATCGTTTTTGAAAGTGTTGTATCGTCAAGGTGAATGACACACAGAGGAGAAGGAGTGCCTAATATATTTATTCAACACCAGTATCCGGTGCTAATGGATGCATACAAAAACACAGAACAATAAGTTACAAACAATTAACATGACAACTTACAAAGAATAGAAGAGGGTCAAATGCTGTATAGCCAAACAAAGTAAGATCAGTCTGAATATTAATCAGCTTAGTATCAACTTATTAATCACCTGTTGAAGTCCTTAATCGTAGACTATTTAAGGCTAAGAGCGTGGTCATCTGGTAGAGTGCTGAAGGGGTGCTAGCTACTCTACAACAGAAAGCTAACTCCTCACGACCCAGTTTGGTTTTATGCTCTCTTAAGGTATGTAATATATGTCATGAAACAACTCCTCTTTAATAGGAAGCTGAATACCAAAAATGTCGATCCCAAAGTAGCATATGACCACATCAGCAGAAGTTTCATCTCCCCATTCATTAGAAACCGTCTTCGAAGCCCCAAATCCACTGAATGGATCGATCTAATAAAGGAACTGTATCGATCTACAGGATCTTACATATCGAGCGATGAGCCCAACCTAGAAACATTTCATATCCCGTCAGCAGGATGGCAACAAGGACGAAGTGAGTGTCCCAGTCTATTTAATCTTTTCCTAGACTATACTCTGCGCATTTACAAACAGATGTGATAAGATGGGCACTGACCATTCAAGCATTCTATATCGCATCCCAAACGAGTCTACCAATAGAAGATAATAGTCTTACTTTTCCTCTCGAGGCCAATGTACTGACGATGAAGGGGGTTATTCTGATGATATAGATATTCATATTTGGGTTAAAAATGACCTTGAGTAGAAAATCCGCATTCTCTCCCAATGATTCAAGAAATAGGACTCAAGATAAAACCTTTTCAAAACATTAACAATGATCTGGAATTGGAATGAAAGCAGTGACGGCAACTATCCTGAATCCTTCATAAAAATAATTAGTAAAATACTAAACTCTTCATATACCTTGGTGTATGGATCAGTTATAACAAGTCTACGAGATAAAGAAATTGAAAATGGTCACACTGGAAATTGCTACAAAACCAAAGCATTAACCTAAAAAAAGACGTTTGTAAATAGCTTCATTAGATTTAAACTGATATATTGATCTCCTACTTGATACGAAACTCTTTCATATAACAGCTTTCTCAGATAAATGATTGGCAATGATGTCCAGTAAATTAAGCCTGTAGGTCTTTGTGAGGACCATAAAATGAAAGCCGTATTCAAGATAACCCTTTCCAAAACAGAAATCAAGGATCTGGAATTGGAATGAAAACGCTGATGGCAGCTATCCTGAATCCTCCATAAAAATCGAGCATGTGTAATTAGTAAATACAAAACATTTCAAATACCTCGGTGTATGGATCAATTATAGCAAATGACGTATAGGAAATTGAACATAGGTCACTGAACCCCAATTTTTTTGCTTTCAAGCGAAATTTCTCTTGTCATAGATTCTCGAAATTTTTCATATCTGCACAGCTGCGTATCCAAACGTAAACAAAGAGAATTTTAGAATGTATTTTTTTATTAATACGTCAGATTTTTTATCATTTTAAGCGTCATTTTTAGTGGATACTCGTATTCGGCTCCGACTGACTGGCTGCTTTTCCTGAACAAGTTGATTAACACGTGCAGTTCCCTTTGCTCTGAGGGACACCGGCTCAATTCCAGCCGGAGTGCGAAATTTTTTTTCTTTTATAAGATTTCTCGAAAATAAATGTTTAAGAAATAAACGGAGCGCCTACTGAAATACGAGTATCCACTAAAAATAACAATTAAAGTGATATATATATATATATATATATATATATATATATATATATATATATATTGTTTCAGAGAAGGAAGGACATAATAAGAAAATATTCAGACGTCATCTTTCATGTCTTAAGACAGCTGCAGTTTAACGGACATATTGGAAGTAATTATGGGATAGATGACCCTGACTCATGCCAAAAACAATCCAACTTGGAGAGGTAAAACTCTGAATTCAAACCTCTGCAGTTTTGTACATTTTCTTTGGCTGGGAAAAAAGTCAAGGAGGTCGATTCTAATATCAAGGACTCTAGCGCGTTTGAGC
Organism: Acanthosepion esculentum; assembly: GCA_964036315.1. NCBI lineage: Eukaryota > Metazoa > Mollusca > Cephalopoda > Sepiida > Sepiidae > Acanthosepion > Acanthosepion esculentum. Next base: position 1,943,042 of record OZ038503.1, read on the forward strand.
CAGATATCTTACTTCGTCTTGTATCGGGAATAAATGACTTTCTTTGAGAGTGTGTTTGTCGTTGTTGTGCAAGGTGCATAAGACTTAAATTGTAAACGGCCATTTTTACACTCGCCAGTTTAATGGTAGGAATAGTCATACTCATTTACGACTCGGCAGTTATCATCATAAATGCATTGAATTTAATTGACAGCATTTTTTCATTTTTAATTTATGCAAATTTAGTTAAAGTCCCGTGAAAATTCTTCGTTAAGTATTTTGTTTTCTATATTTCGAACCATTTGGATCATGTTTCAGATCTCCTTTAGTGGTCACTGTGGAATTAAGAGAATTGGGAGAAGGAGAAAACAGTGCTCCCCACTCAGGATTTTTATTTTTTCTTATTTTATATATTTATTTATTATTTTAATTTCATTATTTTATTTATTTATGTATTTCATTTAATTATCTGATATAATTAACTAAAAATTGCTTGAGTTACTTTGGCTTTCATCATCAATAATCAAAGAATTTTTTGTTTATTGTTATATTATTTTTATTATATTTCCAATATCTCGTCTTCGCAGGTTATGCTGAATTTAGAAAGCATGGCGTCTTCACGCATCACTTCGTGTCTCGTATCGTTTGATTATTATTTATTAAATGTTTTAAGGTGTTTGTTCCTAAATTGTATAAAATTTTATTGATGTTGGTTTGTTTGTTTTTTCTGTTTATTGCCTCAAATAATTCAGGCCCTCTTTTTCGGTTCATTTGATATTCGCATTGTTGTTAGTAAGGATTTATCGCTTTCTCGTTCTGTAAGTTGTTGGGAAGGTTAGAGATATGCGATGTAATTCAATGTGTAACTGTTTTATACGTGGACGTATAGGGAGGCGAGTATTTGTGGATACAATGTTTTCATTTTTTATTTTCTTCTTTTTTTTTCTAAACAAAGACGGTTTCGGGTTTCCCGGCCCAAATTTCAAGTCACGATTTTCAAATGCGACTTTTTCAAAACCAGCAGGTTCGCCCTCATTATAAGATCCATAAAAGGTAACTTTCTAAAATCTTCTTTCTACATTTCAACCATTCTATATTTCTCTATAACATTCTTTCGCTCTCTCTCTCTCCCAATATATATATATATATATATATATATATATATATATATATATATATATATATATATATATATGATGAAAAATATGGAAAAGACAAAACAAAATCCGAATATGCAAGTTTACTGTTTTAATGTTGTTTTACTGTCGACGTCAGACGTTTCGGTCTAGTAGACCATCTTCAGGACATGGTTATTAGAAACATACTTACGATTAGACGATATTAGACGATATTTAAGTCAACATGAATCCTAATCGTCTAATCCTAAGTATGTTTCTAATAACCATGTCATGAAGATGGTCTACTAGACCGAAACGTCAGACGTCGACAGTAAAACAACATTAAACAGTAAACTTGCATATCGGATTTTGTTTTGTCTTTTCCATATTTTTCATCATACCATCGGATCAACATCCACATATTTGCTTACATACATATATATATATATATATATATATATATATATATATATATATATATATATATATATTAAGATATATACATACCTTACATTGTTTGAATTTCATATTTTCTGCATTCGTCAATCACCTGAAGGTATGAGACTCTGAGTCGTGCAATCAATGTAAACCATTATGTATATTTCGTAATATATTAAATTGCTCTGCTATTTAACATTGAGCAATGTTTTTCTTACACTATAGGGTATATTATTTATTTATATGTATTTGTATACTAACTCTCGCTCGTACAATTACCTATATTTATCCATTTGGTTATATATATATATATATATATATATATAGATATATATTGTTATTGTTCTGCTTGTTCCCCTGTTAGGTAGTAATTTATACTTTGCTTTATACTTTGCCATTACCTCAGACAAATATCTGACCTTTCTGCTTTGATTGCGTGAAAAGACTAAAAAAATATACATAAGAGACGCTGTTTGGTTTTAGTGAGAAATAAAATTATACATAAGAAAGAAAGAAAGAAAGAAAAAGACAGACAGAAATGATGGAAAAGAAAGGAAGAACGAAAGAAAGAAGCGAAAAAGAAAGAAATGATGGGAAAGAAAGAAAGAAAGAAAGAAAGAAAGAAAGAAAGAAAAAGAGAGACAGAAATGATGGAAAAGAAAGGAAGAACGAAAGAAAGAAGCGAAAAAGAAAGAAATGATGGGAAAGAAAGAAAGAAAGAAAGAAAGAAAGAAAAAGACAGACAGAAATGATGGAAAAGAAAGGAAGAACGAAAGAAAGAAGCGAAAAAAGAAAGAAATGATGGGAAAGAAAGAAAGAAAGAAAAAAAGAAAGAAAGAAAGAAAGTTAATTAATTACGTTCTCATTTGTATAACGTCTGCATCATGGAAATGAAAAAAACTTTTCAAATTTGAATATTTTTCATTTGTAATCTCTTCTTTAAATAATGGCCTAAATTCATAATTTTTATTCTTATTGAAACAGTTTTGTTAAAGTTGTTAATCTCAAGTATTGGTCGATGCAACAGGAAAATTTCCATGTTTTTTTTTGGGGGGGGGTTAGTCGGTGAGCTCGCAAATCTCATTCACTGGTTAAATTAAGAACTATGGTTCATCAGAAAATGAAAATAGGCAAACCGTGACAATTTCATGGATACTGACAGTATCTCGCTCTCTCTCTCTATCTATCTCTCTCTCTCTCTCTCTTTATATATATAAATGTGTGTTTGCGTACAGAAAGAGAGAGAGAAAACCGAAACCCTGTTTCAAGTCTTGTCGTGACACAAGGAAAGACATCATTTTGTGGTAGTTCGCTGCTGTAATCGACTTAAGAAATATTTGCTGTGTCCACTTGAATGATTTTAGCATATTTAATTGAAGTAATTCTAGGATTTATTCGTACTTGCTCACTAAGAAAATTAATTTAAGAATCTTTTGCTATAAATTTAATTTAATAGTCATCTCCATTAAATTTAATTTATATAAAAAATACACTAATGATCAACTTCATTTATTGTGTATTTCCATAGTGTGTATTTCTGTTGAATTTAACCACACTTTTTATGTCGTAATTAGGCATTTCAATTTTACTTGATTTAAAGAAATCATTTATTATTCCGATGTTTAGTCTTTATTTTTAGAAATGATTCTAAATCTTATTGAACTTGTCTTTAATAATAATTTTTCATGTTTATTTATTTATTTTTGTGAGTAATTTGTATTTTTCTTTCTAAAAGTTATTTTAAAAGTATTGTAAATTTTAGCTTAGTTTACCATTAAAATTTTAATTTAAGTTTACCATTAAAATTTTATTTTACTTTACCATTAAAATTTTACTTATTTTACCATTAAAACATAAAATAAATAGAAATATAGTATTTTTATGGTACGAAATTAATGAAAAAAGTATATTTACAAATGTTATATATAATTCAATAAATTTAATCATATATATTTTCGATATCGTAAAGACGGTGAACAAAGTATTAACCGTAAACCTTCTACTCAATTTTTGAATTTTGAACGAATTTTGAAACGTTTTAAGGTACTTCTAAAATCATGAAAAAATATATTTATGTTGAAATAATTCAGCATAAAAATAGTTACTTTATTTTTAAATAATAAAGTCAAAATAGTTTTCTTATTTTCATGTTTATTTAGACGCGTGTCTCATTTCTGTTCAAGAATTCACAGTTCCGATGCCGTTTTTGTTTCATGAAAGCATTTTTAAGGTGGATAAACGATATAAAAGATGTAATATATAACATTTCGTACACCTTTGTTAAATAGGTAGGAGATGATCTGAATCTCTCTTAAATTATATATTAATTGTAATAAGACTTTAGAAAAGAAAAATATAGTTTAACTTTTAGAACCAAATTAATTCTACTCTTAATCTTGGTTTATTTCGTAGAATTACTTAAACTGAATATGAAAGTGAACTACCTCAAACCATAACAGAAGCAAAAACTCATCACAACAAGATTTAAAAATAGGCCTCCAGTTCTGACCTTCAGTTGCACAATGGTTGACCCAAAGTAAATAAAATGACTGTCTTGTTAAAATATATTTGCACGCAATGTCACACCAAACTCTCAAAATGCATGGTTGACTTGAGTTTATTTCCCAGTGTCGACATGCAGATTCACGTGACCGGACCATTTGAACGTGGATTAAAATAATTGTAACGTGTCGCATGTCATAGACATATAAACACCCACCTTATAGGCAAGAGAAGTCTATCACACATTGAAGACGCGAATCAAAGGTTGAGGTGTAACGGGTTGAACACATTGCATGACTATAATTGACAAATTGCCGGAATGAAATAAAATGCAATGTAAATTATGAGAAATTGAGTCGTATGTTATCATTAACTGTCACTACATCTCAGGAATCTACAGCTAAACCCCGCCATGCTATATACATAACAGTGAGCAATCCATATTCTTTTCGTATTTCATTGGTTAGAAGCAAATTCCATTCGCAGAAAATTTCTTCACAAGAGCCACGACATTTAGATACAGCCTCCCGAGGAGATGCTTCTCCAACGGTCAAATCTTAGCGATTGAACGTCTACTGATAATCAGCACTTATTTCTCCTCTCCTTGCAGAGTTCATACAAAAACCTCGTTTAGTGACAATCCACCTTGAGTTACTCTCGGGTCTTGTACTGAGTGAAAATTTATTAATAAAACATCAGTTTCATTACAGATAGATAGATAGATAGATAGATAGATAGATAGATGCAAGCCAGTATGTCGGTGCCTATGTATTCAGTGTTCTGCTTTTTCTTGTCTAACCAAGGCGTAGCCAGAATTTAAATGTTTCAAAAAAAGAAAATAAATCCGAAATACAATAAATAAATATATGTATGGATAACGCTAACACCAAGAAGGCAGAGTCCATTGGTTTCCGTCCGTTCACAAGAGGCAGAGGAGAGGCAATAGAACAGCGGTCGAAACGAGAGAGCGAGAGAAAGAGAGGTGGGGAAGTTACGGTAGATGTAGATGGGAGTGGGCGAGATATCTTACGCGGAGAGAAGGGTTGGGCGCACAAAAATCGGGAACCTATTCTCCTGTTATAATGAGGCAAAGAATACGAAGGACGTCTACGAAGCGGTGTATGCGAATTAAGATACCCCGAGGCGGAGGCTGTGCGAGAAAGAAGCGGGGTGGTGGAACAAAAATAACAAAAGTCAAATAAGGAGACAAAAAAACTTTTGCACTGCAAGGTAAAAATGACGATACAAAAGAGGGTAGCTAAAACGAGAACGACCCAAGCGGGCAGACAGATACGAGAAGCGAGTAGAGATGAGGAGTAGATGAGATGGGCAAGTTAGGCGGGAAAAAAAGAGAGACGATTGGTTGAAAATTGGTTGGAATGAAAAGAATAAAAACTAAAAAAAACAATGAAGGACAACTGGCGAGGTTGGGGAGTTGAAGGGAATGAGAAACGAAGAAAAATTGAATGACTGAAAATGAATAAGAAACACGAACGAGGTTAGGAAAGGAAGGATGTAAAAACGAACAAGAGACAAGGAGAACGGAAAGAAGAAAATGAATAAGAGAAGGAAAGTGAAAAGAATGAGAGATGGAAAATCGCGTATTCAAAACTGAATTGTGCGATAAAAAAATAAAACGAAAAATAAACATTATAAACAATGAGCGAAAAAAAGAAAAAAGACAAATTATATAAAGAGGCGGAAAGCAAGAAATTGTTTCACTATAAATGTATCCTATATTTGTGTAGATATACACATACATGGCACCTCGACGTGATGTAATGGTTAGCAAGCTTGTCTTGCTAGATCAATTACGACTGAGTAGTAAGTTCAATCCTCACAGGGAGCTCAAATAATTTCGGCCTTAAGCCCTATTTAATCCCTTTATTTGGTGTAAGGTTTAGCAAGATTGTCTCACAAGATCAATTACGATTTAGTGGTGAGTTAAACCATCACAGAATTCTCAATACTTTCGGCCTTGTGCCTATCTAAGTCCTTTATTTGGTGAAAGGTTTAGCAAGATTGTCTCAGTAGATCAATTCCGATCAGTCCTCCCTTACTGCTTTATACTTTCGGCCTTATGCCACATCTATGCTACGCTTACTAAACGACTAGAATAACAGAGGCGAAGCAGCGGTGCCCACAATTGTAAATGGCGCCGAAGTCACATCATCTTCAACTCGATGTCAACGTTAGATGACAAAGAACATACTCTCTCCAACTTCCCATGTCTCACTGTGCACACACAGTAATATACTCATTTCAGTAAGAGAAGTCTCTCGACTTCTCAAAAGACTCGATACCAAAAAGAAAAAAAAAACACTGGCCCAGACAAAATTCCAGTGGTCGTTCTTAAGAGTATCCGCCCAGAATTATCCCCGGTCCTAGCAAAGTTATTTAACCCCTACTAGAAGGAGAAATATTTTCCATACATGGAGAAGGTGACAAGCGTAATGCTCGGGCTTCAAGAACGAGGACAACAGATACTCACCTCCCAATATAGAACCATTAGTCACCTCAGTATAATTGGTAAGCTTTTTTGAGGCTTTAATCAACAAATAAGTTGCCCGGCGCTTGGATAGGAACAACTTCTTGTACTACGAGCAGTATGGGGCTCGATCATCCCGATCCACTGCTGACGTCCTAACTAACATTACACAAAGAATTAGTGATGCCCTTAACGACACATACGGCAAGAACAATAGCATTAGATATTTCGAAGGCTTTCGACAAAGTGTGGCACACAGGTTTGTTACACAAGCTTTCCAGCTATGGAATCAATGGAAGGGTTTTTATTTTCAATTATAAAATCCTTCCAAACAGGTAGATCCCTGAAGCTAGTTATTAACGGTCAGTCCTGTGAAGACCTGGCAGTCAACGCAGGCGTCCCCCACAGGTCACTTCTCGTAAAAACCTTCTTTTTGGTTTACATAAATGATCCTTTTTTTAAAGCATTTCACCCCAAGCAAGGCGGGGAGCCACTAGCACGCAAGGGGTTACAGAGGATTTGGAGCGAGAGCAGATAGGAGTGATAGAGGAAAGGATAGTGGATAGATCAAGGCAACTGGAGATGTTAATTGACATTACATTTGAATAGTTGGAGATTATAGCTATCAAGGAAACAGGAATAGGGAAGGGAGTTCCACGGGCGAGAGGTGCGAGATATGAAGCTATTGGAGTAGAAGAGACGGCTAAAATTAGCAGTTTCAACAGTGAAAGGGTGAGAGCGGGATGCCAGCCTCGTGGACGCTTGAATTCATGAAGTCTGGGAAACAGCGCAAACAGCTCATCGGAGCAATTACCATGGAAGTATTTGTAAAAAAGACAGAGAGAGGCGACGGCACGTCTTTGAGAGAGCGACTGTATACGAGATGCCAGATCAGGGCCAATTACATTGCATATCTGTCTCTGAATCTTATGAAGAACCCCGAGGCAACCAAAAGGGGCCCCAGACCATATATGGCCTGCAATACTCCATGCAAGGGCGAAGAAGGCCGGCATGCCAAACCCTATCAAACGCTTTGGAGATGTCTTGGGCCATGACACGAGCTTATCCGTTATTTTGAAGAGCTTGGTAGACAATTTCAGTGATGGTCGTAAGCAAATCAGCTGTAGATCGGGCAAATCGGAAACCATATTGCTTATCTGAGAGCAGATCGTGGGATGTAAGGTGGTTAACAACTTCGGCGTTTTTAAGGCTTCGAAGACTTTGCCGAAGAGGGGTAGGAGACTGATAGGACGGTAATTAGAAGGGACAGAGGGGTCGCCAGAGTTCTTAAAGACATGTACAATCGATGAGGACTTCCAGCAGTCTGGAAAGCAAGATTCCTTGAGGCAGTAGTTATATAATTTTGAGAGGGCGGGCGGCAGTTCAGGTGCACATTTCTTCAAGACAATGGCTGGTATCCCATCTCCACCACTAGCCTTGTGGGCTCTAAATTAGAGATAACGCCCAATACCAATGCCGGGGTTATGTGCAACCCGCTCAATAGGGCCTCAGTTCTAAGAGAAAAATCGGGTATGGGTACACCGGAAGAGTCGAGCGTTGAATTGGATGAAAATTTCAGAGCAAAGCATTCAGCCTTGTCGGCAGAGAAGGTCAGGACCTCAAACTGGTCGAACAAAAGAGGTATAGAGGGTTTGCTATTATTAAGTACGCTCTTGCAGAGACGCCAATAATCTTTGGAACCGAATTTACGAGATGCAATACGTTCCTTCATTCGAGCAGCAAATAGTGACTTAGCTTCGTTGAGGACACGCTTACACTCGTTACAGGTAGAGGCAAAGAGACGTCTATTGCAGTCGGACGTCGCTACGATATAGGTGGAAGAAGTGGTTCCTATGGGCAATGGCGACTGAGCAAGCAGCGGAGAACCAGGGGGCGCGATTTGGCCATAGATTTCCTTGAGGGGATGAAAGCGTCGATTCCAGCTTTAACCCAGGAGGAGACCTCAGAAGCACATTCTTGAACGGGGAGCATAAAGACAACATCCCAAGGGACATCGCGGAAGAAATCACGGAACGAGTCCCAGTCAGCTCGTTGTAGTGGTAGGCGGTTCTTTGCAGGAGTGGAGTTGAAGGAGAATTTGACAGACACTACAGCATGATCGGAGTTACCAAGAGGGTTGAGCTGCGTGGCAGTACAAGACTCGGGCATGGATGTAAAACGCAGATCAAGAAGAGATGTCTTACCGTCCCGGTTGAAAAAACTGGAAACTGTGGGAAAAAATGGCTGGTTACATTCAATGCCTCTAAAAACCAAACTGGTTACATTCCATCACTGCTGATAAGACCCTGAACTACTGTCACTCACGATGAACGGATGTCACCTCGAGGAGGCACCATGCCCTGAGAGGATACTGGGCCTCAAAATCAAACCCACCTCAAGTGGAATCACTATATACGATCCATCGCTAAAGATGAAAGTAAAATGATCGGCTACCTATACATGGATGAGGGTATTATTTCCTCTTTCCCTTTTCGTCTCTTTTGTTCTAAAGTTATGATACAATTTTTGTGAAGCAATCTCTCCATATATGTATATTTATCTGACATTGTTTTTATTACTATAAAGGTTATTTTATTGGGTATATATGTTGGTCTTAAAAAGTCAAGGACAGCAACGCAAACACATGTAGCCACTAAAAATAAAACGTTTCAAGTCATAAGAAACGATGTCGGATGAAAAAACGTTCAAAATATTATTGTTCTTTACGTTTCAAAGTAACAGATCTAGATTCGTAGAAGCCTCAAAGATAAACGTAATTTCGTTAAATAAGAAATTCAAAAGTTGCACCAAAGAAGGAATCTCATCAGAACAACTACCATGAAAATATTTATCGTCAAGGCACAGAGAAGCTAAGTTACGGCAGTGCAAATATGACTGAAGCCGAGATGCCAGGTCAGGCCCTATAAATATTGCATCATCTATCCTACATATCCTCATACTATTTCGTTTACGTTCTTACAATAACTTCCTTCAGTAACCATTTAAAATGATTAGAACTTGCGCCTTGTGAACAAGAGTATATTAAATTGCCTGACGATTGCGTTTAGCATGAAACAGACTGTCACCTCCAGGTGTTCACTTCGATGTCCACTTTTATATTTATATACGCTCTATCCCTGATTTTCAGCACTTTATTCCATAAATATAGCATAATTTGAAATTATATAATATATATATATATATATGTTTATATAGCATACCTTGAAATTATATTTTATCATATATATATGTGTGTATGTGTGTGTGTATGTGTGTGCATATATATGTATGAGTTTGTGTATGAATAAACACAAATGGAAAACTTCTCTTAGTCGATATGTTTCGTCGTCTGACAGACTTTATCAAGGCAAATATGAGGATATATTATTTTGCAACAAGTGCTTAGAAATGAAAGTGAAAATGTTATTTTTTTCAAAATCTTTTTACTTAAGAGACATTCATAAATATTCATCAGGTTCGCTGAAAAATCTACGTAAATTATGGAGGATCATAAGTGACGTATTTTAATGTTTATTAAAAGAAAGTGAGAAATTGATGAAGGGGGAGAGAGTGCAAGAAAGAGAAAAAATAAGGAAATATGGGTTTCAGGTATTAGAAATGAAGTAGAGAAATGTTGGTTCATCCCTATTCGCCTAGTGTTTACGATGACTTTTATTTTCCAATAAATCTAGACTATAATCATAGACTATAATTTGGATAATAATCATAGACTATAATTTTGACTATAATCATAGAGTATAATCTAGACTATAATTTTGACTATAATCATAGACTATAATCTAACTATAATCATTGACTATAATCTAGATTATATCATAGATTATAATTTAGACTATAATCATAGACTATAATCTGGACTATAATCATAGACTATAATTTAGGTAATAACCATAGACTATAATTTAGACTATAATCATAAACTATAATCTGGACTATAATTATAGACTATAATCTAGACTATAATCATAGACTATAATCTGGAATATAGTCATAGACAATATTCTAGACTGTAATCATAGAATATAATCTGGACTATAATCATAGACTATACTCATAGACTATAATTTAGATAATCATATACTATAATCTAGAATATAATCATAGACTATAATATGGACTATAATCATAGACTATAATTTAGATAATAATCATAGACTATAATTTAGACTATAATCATAGACTAAAATCTGGACTATAATCTGGACTATAGTCATAGGATATAATCTAGACTATAATCATAGACTATAATCAGGACTATAATCATAGACTATAACTTAGATAATAATCATAGACTATAATTTTGGAAAGTGACAATTTCACTGAAACCTTGTTACATAATTTTCTGGTGTGTGTTTTCTTTTTTATGAAATTATAAAAATACGAACTTCAAACAAAATGGTCCCGATAGCTTACGGTAAAAGACAGCAAGACGATATGTGTTAAACAAACAGAAAATTTCGTCAGGAAAAAAAAAGGAGATGGCGTTATCGTTGGTGACAATTTGATTGAAGTAAAGAAGAAAATGAAGATAAATCTAGAAGGAGTGACATAGAAAAATAGAAAGACGACAAATTAGTTAAATTAAAAGAAAAAAAAAACGGAATATGAACTTGGAAAAAATTATTATTTTAAAGACAGTTTTCCCACCAGACTCAGGAGTTAGTCTTCAAGTTTTGGAACAAAGTCAATATTTTGCTTGAAATTTTACAAAAATCAGCTCTTCTTTGAAAATTGGCAAAATCCAATCTTTTTATCGACTCTTCTCGCTCCTTTGGTTTTGCGTTCCAGTTATGTCTTATAAATCTTTATTTGATAGATCTTTGAATTGGTTAGCATCTGATTTTTATATCTGACTGTATTAACGAGACTCAACAAAGAAGGAAGGTCCTACGACCAAATCGCTTAATATTTTTGCTCGCTCACTCGACAATCGTTTTGGCGGGGGCAGAAAAAGAAGCAAATATTTCCATGAAAGTTTTCTTTTTCGGTTGGAATCGCATGGGACGAACAAAAACTTGATAAAAAAGGAAGCATGATGTTAATGTAAACAGAATGAAAGAATAACGAAATAAAAAGAAAGAACAAAAGAAAAGAAGATAACTAGTAGAAAATGAAAAAGAAAGACATATAATGGGAAAATGATAGAAAAAAGAAAGATGGAAAGAAAGACGAGTGAAAGAAAGAAAGAACAGGAAGAAAATGAAAAAAGAAAAAGAAAGGAATATAATGGAAAAACGATAAAGAAAGAAAGAAAGAAAGAAAGAAAAAAGAAAGAAAGAAAGAAAAGAAATGGAAGAAAATGAAAAAGAAAGGAATATAATGGAAAAAAGATAGAAAAAGAAAGAAAGAAAGAAAGAAAGAACTGGATTAAAAATAAAAAGGAAAAAAGAAATGAATATAATGGAAAAACGATAGAAAAAAAAAGAAAGAAAGAAAGAAAGAAAAAAGAAAGAAGCAAAGAAAATCAAAGTTATAAAGACAACTAAATGAAAAAAAAATCATAATTGATTTTTTAAACGAATTTTAAACGGAAACTTTCACTTTTGTAAACAAAAGTTAAAAAAAAAAATGGCTGACGGTCGATTTTCTGTCAATTTTGTTGATAAAAAAAAATGCAAGATTTTAACGAACATTTTGGACGTGCTAGAAATTATTAAAATATGTAAAAAAATAATCAAAAAATACTTTGATCTTTTCTCTTGATAATAACATAATCATTTAGACGATAAAAAATTATTTTCATCAAGTTTAAGGCCGTTATTATACTGCTGCACTCATTTTCCAGCGATCTCATGTTGGTACCTACTTTAAAAATTGATTTGTTTATGTTTCCGATACGAAACTGAGGAAATATCCGTTTCGAGTTAGAATCTGAATGAGTAAAAGTTTTCATTAAAGGCAAAATAAAACAGAATGTACACTTCATTGTTTAGATCTTTTAGTAGTGAAGGTACGATGGATTAAACGATTATTTCTCTTGTAATTTTCTCCAATAATACTAATATTTTCTCCAATGCTATTTTAAATAGACGTCTACTTAAATACGGGTATCCACTAAAATTAATGCTTGATGTAATTGCTTAATATGAAAACATTTCGCATGCGAATCACTGGAATTAATTCAGCTTTAATATCAGTGGCTTGTCGCAAACTATTTTCCCGTAACATTTTTCCTTCGATGAAAAAATTAATTTTACCTGAATATTTCATGAAAAGTTTTATGTCATGTTTTTGCGTCGTAAATCCCGTACGACTTTATCAAAGGAACAGCAATAACTGAATCTCTTGACAAGGACAATATAAGAAGAAAAAACTAATTCAATATATATATATATATATATATATATATATATATATATATATATATATATATATATATATGTATGTATGTATGTATGTGTATATATAGGAGGTCCAAATAGGAAAAAAGTTCCTTTCCACCATACGAAACAGGAGAAAATGGCGTTGGTTGAGATAAATGAGGATGTAGTTTTGATATTTTCTATAGTTAAAAGCGGAGAGGAAATGCCAGTCCAATGATGGACGGTAAAAGATAGCACAGTTAGGAGCCATCTATCTGGGTGAGAGAACGGGGCCAGAATGAAGTTGATAATCCAAAAAGGATGGTGGAACATAGTTCGGTAGATTCTTACGACGAAGCCTTCACTGCCGCAACACTTCGCTATAAAAATCAGCGGGACGGGTATTTAATTATTCCTTGTTAAGCTGTAAAATCGACTCAAGCGACCCCTACGGCCAGGAGTGCGGTGTCGTCCCTATCCGCCCAACCCTCACAGCGCCCGATTGACTTCCCTTTCTTAGTTTGCTTTCTTTTCTTTTCTTAAACTCTTTCCCTTTCCCCCCTTTCTTTTAGCCAAATGGTCTTTTTTATTATTCTTTGCTTCTCCCCGTTTTAACTTTTTCATTCATTCTTTCAAACTTTCTTTCTTTCAACCTTTCTTTCTTTCAACCTTTCTTTCCCCTGCTTCCTTTCCCGATATCCGTTTTTTTCTTTCTCTCTCTTTGTCTACCTTTCTTTCTTGATTTCTTTTTTTATTTCTTTTGCCCTGTCTTTTTGTTATTCTCTCTTTCTTACATTGTCTAATCGTATGTATAACCTTTCCTTTCTTTCTTTCTTTCTTTCTATCTTTCTTTCTTTTCGCAAGTTCTATTCGTGGTTCCTTTTTCCATTCTCATTCTAGCTTCTTTCTCTCTTTCTTTCTTCTTTCTTTCTTTTTTTTCTTTTTTAAAAGTTCTTCTGTCTTCATATTTTCGTTCTTTCTTTCAAATTTAAATTGTTTCTTTCAACCTTTCTTTATTTCCCCATTTCTTTCAAACTTTCTCATTCAAGTTTCTTTTTCTTTTCTCCATTCTATCTTCAATTTGTCTTCTTTCTTTCTCCCATTTAATAGTCTTTTTATTATTCTTTTTTTTCCCTTTTGAATCTGATTTTTTTTATATTTCAAGTTTAATATTCTCCTTTTGTTAATTATTTCTCAATTTCTAAACTTGTTCTTTTTATTATCGTTCTTTCTCTTTTTAATTTTTTCTTCCTTTTTCGGAAGAAACATTTTTCATTTTCTTTCTCAGTTTTAATAATTCCATTTTATTTTTCCTTTCTTCCTTCCTTCCTTTCTTTCATTTATAGTACTTCCTTTCTTTCTCAAGTTTCCTTTTTCTTTCTCAGTTACTCTGTTATTATCTCTCTATTCTTCTTTGATTTCTTTTATACTTTCTCTTCTTTCTTTTCATTAACAATTTCTTCTTCTGCTTTTCCTCAAGATTCTCCTTCTTTTTGCCTTTCGTCTTTCTCAAGATTTTTTCGTTTTGTTTTTCTGTTTCACTTTCCTTCTAATTTTTTCATTTTATTTTCTCATTTTTATATTCTCTCTTTCTTGTTTCGATTTCTTTTCAAATCTTTATTACTTTTTATTTCTGTTCAGTGTTCACCTCTCTTTATATTGTTTCTCTGCCCAGTGAAGGAATATCATAAATTTAGCCGTTTCATTATACGGACGCATTTGATATTCCTTATGAATGCGTATTATAAAATTAGGCGTTTCCTTATAAGAAAACATTCGATATTCATTAAACAAGCAGCCACTGTAACCTGTAACCGTAGTTTAAGATTTATAAAATATTTCTAATAAATTAATTTTTTCAGGGAAATCGTTTTTTTCGAATCCAGTGCCATCGTTCTTTCCTGTTACTTCTTAACTTTTCGTTCGAAGTTGTGCGAAATGGCTAGATCATTATTTTTTTCTGCGAGTTAAATGTGCTAACTATTTTATTTGTTTTTGTTGTTGAAAGTCCTCAAGTCTCACATTTGTTACAGTTCCTTCTGATTCTGAGTGCCAGTCCACAAGGTTCGAACTAAGATGAACATCGCCAAGACTTACAGGCTTCATTGGAACGAGGCCATTTTTAAAGATTATACTGAGAAAGCGATCGTACACAGCTGACAGTTTAGATACTTCTGAACATAATTTTACCTGAACCAAATGAAGAAAATCTATCTTCAAATAGACAGGGAGTTGAAAAATAGGAGTTGAACAGTTATTTTCTATCAGATCATTGTGCCATGTTTTATAATTCAGTTTTTTCCAAGATTAATTGCAATATCAGTTCTGACACAATATGGATGAATGTTAGAACGATCTACATCATTTACATTCGGACTAATACTTTCACCTTTGTTTTGTTATCAGAAAAATTCGAGCATTGTACTCTCCAGCCTTCTTTAAGTAACTGTTGATCCGGGAAAGCTAGTGAGAGTTTGGAACTAAACCCTTTATTTTATCTATGAAATTAGATTGCTTTCGTTCATATGTTCACGTATATGGATACACACACACACACACACACATATATATATATATATATATATATATATATATACATATATATACATATATATATATATATATATATATATATATATATATATATATATATATATATATATATAACAAAGTATAAAATTTTTTTGCTGTGACACATTTCGTCCTTTCGGACTACATCTGGCTAAATTTCTTATTTTGGTGCGATAAATATGCGCACGAGAAAAGAGATGCTGGGAATTTTTTTTTTACATATAATATAGCCAATTTCGTTTAGATTAATTTATTTTCTTTTTTTGAAATAATTCTTTTAGAAATGTTGTTTTCTCATAATTCTATATATTTTTGTGAAATCTGTTACATTTTATCTTATAAATATCCGCTTCTTGTTATTTTGTTTCGTATTAAATAAATGCCTCATTGTTTTAGAAGTAGTTGTCAAAAATATATTAGATGTAAATAAATTCTTTTCATGTGTAGTCATGATTTTTATCTTTTATTTATTTACAATTGTTGGATTATAGATAATTCGGTTTAACTCTCTTGGCAACTTTGATGCTTCATGACATAATAATCTCCCGTAGTACGAGGGTAAAGTTCGAATTTTGTAAGTAAAAACGAGAGGAATATTGGACCAAATATTTTGTGATAGAAAATGAAAAAATGATGAAATGGTAATGAAAAAGTAAAAGTAAAGGAAAAAGAATGAAAAAGAAAAATAGAATAAAGAAATAAAAGAAGAGAAAAACATAAAAGTAAAAAGAACAGAATAATTAAAAGATAATATAATAAAAAGGTAAGAATAAAAGAAAAACCGAGAAAGAAAAAAGAAAAATTAAATAAAAGAAAAGTAAAAAAAGCAAAAAGATAAAAAAAATAAAATAAAAATAGAAAAAGAAAAACTCTAAAAAAGTTGAAAACGATAAAGTAAAAGAACAGAGAAAGATATCAAAATGAAAAATATAAAAACAAAAAAAAACAAAAACAAAAGAAATAAAGAAAAAAAAACAGAAAAGAATAACGAAAACCGAAAATAGAAAAGCGAAAATGAAAAGAAAAAGAACAGAATAAAGTAAAATAAAATTAAATAAAAGAATAAGAATAAAAAATCAGAAAAACAAAGAAGAAAAAGAAAAACGAAATAAAATATAAAAGAAAAGAAAAGGAAAAGAAAAAAGTTAAAATGAAAAACGAAATAAAAGGAAAAAAAAGTTAAATGGTAAAATTAAAAGATTACAGAAAAAGGATCGATGAAATAAAAAAAGGAAGAAAAGAAAAATTAAAAGAAAAAATAAGAGAAAAAGAAAAGGATAAAGAAAAATAAGAACATTAAAAAGAAAAACGAAAAAGAAACAAGTAAAAAAAGCGAAGTTAAAAAGAGAAAAAACGAAATATAAAAAAAAGACAAAAAGAAATGAAAAGAAAAAGAAATCGTGTGGAATCACAAAAATATTTGATGTCCCTAATGCAGAAATCTACTGGCTTTCCTCGTATTAGGATTCATTCTCATGAATCCCGATTTGAAAATTCCTTCTGTTTTTCTTTTTCTAAGCCAGAGAAGATATGTTAATGAATCTTGGCGAGACGAAATATCTTTACGACTCTTATCATTCGCTCGAGCCGCAAACAGGAAAATGGGGAATGAAAAACTCGTGAAAGAAAAAAAAACACAATGAAACAACAAATGAAATCAACGACAATAAAAACAAATAAATGGAACTGATTAATTTAATTTGCATTTGAGTGAAATCCGAATCAGTTGGACTCCGTTAGCCAAGTAAGCGAGAGAAGAGAAAGTATGTGGCGTTCGTCATTCAGTCATATCTTCCGGTGTTGTTCGTTGCCTCATTCAGAATCAGCAGAGGAGGAGGTTTGTCCGACGTCCCTGTGGGGAAAGCCATTCCTGGCCTTAATCGCGACGCGACAATTCCTTTTCTTTTCTATTCAGAAAGTCACGCTTGCGTATGGGACAATTGTTTAGAGTGTAAGAAAACCAACGCGGTATTAGAAGGCAAAATGTTGTAGTAGTAGTAGAAAAAGAAGTAGAAGAAGAAGAAAAAGAAAATAATGAAGAAAAAAGAAGAAAGTAGATTTAAGTGTAGAAAGAAAAATAATAAGGAACTAACGAAGGAAATGATGGAAAATAAGAAGGAAAAGAAGAAGAAAAATAAGAAATATTTATGTGTAACAAAAAAGGAATAATGAGATAATTTAGAAGAAGAAGAAGAAGAAGAAGAAGAAGACGAAATATTTCGGCATAAGAACACAAAGGAATAAGGAGATAATAAATTAGAAAACGAAGAATAACGGATATTCAGATGCAAAAAGAAAAAAAAATGAAAATTCATGAAGAAGAAAAATGAAAAATGGAATAAATTAACTGCAATAAGAAAAACAATCATAAGAAGGAAATAATTACGAAAAAGGATAAGAAGATAGGCTGATAATAAAGAAGAAGAAGAAGAAGAAGAAGAAGAAGAAGAAGAAGAAGAAATATGTGGGTGTAAAAAGAAAAAAAGAAGACAAAGTAATGCGAAAGAAGATATCCTTAAGAAAAAGAAAAATGGGGAAAAGAAAAAAGTAAAAACAAAAAAGTAGCAAACAAAAATGAAAAAAGAACAATTATCAAAATCAAGCAGCCCAAGACAGGTAAGAGATGATGGGGAGCATGTGCAGGATAGAAAAAGGGAAAACAGATAAAAGAAGGAAAACAAAAAAGAAGAAGAAGAAGGAGAGAAAATAAAGGGCAAAAAATAAAATAGGAAAAGAAAGAATCTGAAAGAGAAATTGAGAAGCATGCGTAGTAAAAGAGAAAGAGAAAGAACTAACATTCCAAGAAGCAATTCAAACCGCAGCATTATTGAATTTGGCCAGACCACAGTGATCAGAACACTAAGAAGACATTGTCTATCAGTTGAAACATTGTTCCAGTCTCTGCTCGGATTAGTTGCTCGATTGGTTGCCGGATTCAGATGTCTTCAAGGAACAGCGGTAGTTTAAATTTACCCATTTATTATACAGACACCTTTTCTTTACACTTTAGAGTGTAACAGAAATACAAGTTTGATCAAGCGCTTACCTCTATTAAATGTAAAGCTAAAACAGAAATAACACATAAGATGACATAATGAATGCTTACACAAAACAAAATAATACATCCGCATAATAATATGATATAATAAATGCATACAACAGACAAAATCTCATAACTACATACAAGATACAATATAATTACTCTATGCTAACGGCAATATAATGGGAACACAATACAATAATTGAATATAAAAGACATTAAAATTCACATGTGAAGCACATCCTATATGAGAGGTAAATGCACAAAGCGTTTTAATAGAGGAACACGCAAGAATGTTATAACGAATTCAAGAAGACATTTTGTTATAAAACCGTTTCGACTATTCAAATCATCTTCTTAATGTTCTTTGAATTATTTTGTAAAAATATCTGAATCAGTTTCATGAAAGTATACTTTATTTACCTTAAAGGAAAAACGCAATGGGTTTAATAGAAAAAGAAGTGGCCCATAAATATGGGTCCATAGGCAACAGGCACCTGCCGTGTGTTTACCTGCGTGATTATGTGCGTGCGTGTGTGAAGAAAATTACAGTAATAGAACTGTTATCTAGAGTGTGTGTGGTTGTGTAAACTTGAACATCTCTCGCTTTCTCTCTCTCCCCTCTCTCTCTCCCTCTCTCTCTCACTCTCTCTCTCTCTATCTATCTATCTTTGTCTCTCTATCTATCTATCTATCTTTCTCTCTCTATCTCTCTCTCTCTCTCTCTCTCTCTCTATATATATATATATATATATATATATATATATATATATATATATATATATATATATGTTGATTTCATTTTGTAGAAATGACTGCAAAACCATTTCTCCTCCCCTTTTATAGGCAGAAGCAGACAATTGCATGCTGGCATTTTTTCCTAGCCAATAAAATAGTCCAATTCTCAGTTTCATCTGATTCAGGCTCAATCTGTCTTGTTTTGAAGTAAGAACGCTATCTTCGCTTGTCCGAACTTGCTTTTGTCTGTCAACCCCAATTCTTAGTTTGTGAACTTTTTGCCATATTACTGTTGCTTTGCCTTATTACTGTTAATTTATCTTGCATATATTGTTTGCTTGCATTCTATCATTTTTTCACTGTTCCTTTCTTTTCTTTCTCTTGTTATTACTTATCGGAAAATTTGTCTCTTCTTTTTGCTGGACAAGTCTCTTATTTATTTTTGCATTTGACCATATGACTACTCATATCACAATATATATATATATATATATATAGATAGAAAGTAGTATTTCTCTAGAGAGCCAAGTCTACATTACTATTTAAACATTAGCAGAAGACTAATTCCTGTCTTCCCTTTTGTGGCTGGAACATGAAATTGGATCATCAGTTCCACTTTCCTCGCCGTTATCTCTTACACCACAGACACATCCTCAAAGACTGTAATGAAGGATTTTGATGCGGCATTTAAAAAATAAGCCTTCTTTTACTATGAAAGAATATATGAGAAATCATAATATATTTTAAAATTATGTTTATATAATTAATAAAGTCTAAGTTAATGTAGCTACAAAAAATGCATATATGCGATTGATCCGAGGAGGATTTTAATATACATCGAAATATCTTACTTACCGGGCACATGTCAGAGGGTATCCTCCAAACGAGGCTCTGTCGAAGGGCAGAGTCTTGTCTCGGGAAACTGACTCCGTTTTTACGTGGTCTATAGGGAATTATTGCCCGAGCCTACGGGCTCGGATAGCCCACTTTAAAACTAGGCCTTGTGCCACATCTTGCTGCGTGGGGCAGCGGGTAAATAATTATACATCGAAATATTAATTACATATACATTTGCTCTTATGCATAGGTTTTATACATTTTTAAAAAATTTTTTATCGAAGCACATGCGTCAGGGTGACTGCATGTGCAACCATCTGAAAAGTTATGCTTGACATTATGTTGTATAAAGATTGTAACGACTGTTGCTAGAACCGCTTACAAGATAATCACTAACCCTTCAAACCCCGGGAAGATCACATTGCAATATTATTAATAATAATAGTCACACATTGCTAATTCTAATTGGGCTCACGTTCCACTGACCTGATGCGGAGAGATTATATTGAAGCAATTGCTAAGTCTGCTCCTTTGAAAGTTGGTTCACTGTATCGTGCTAGACAATCTTCCTCGGCAGAATCTGTCTTACATATTTATAAAACTACTATTCATCTATGAATTGAATATTGCTGTAACATCTGGTTTGGTGCTTCTGCTATGTATCTAGAGATTCTTAATTAAATTCAAAGAAGAATCTGCAATGTTATCGGTGCTGATCTGGTATCTTATCCACCAGATCAAGAAATACAAATGCAACAAGAATAGAGAAAAAAATTGAAACTTTGTTATTTTCTTCTCCCCTCGCCCCGTTATACTTATCCGAATATCCACCAACCGTTTATACCTTTTTCGATCGTTTTCTTAGTGAGCAGGATTTAAGTCAAAATCAAGTGCTATACGGGATACACGCTTGGGCACTCATCTCTCTTTGATTCATGACTCACTAAACAAGATTTTCTCGCATCTGGATACCGTATTCCTACTGCATAGTCTATTTTGTTATTCAATCCAAAGCTGAGATTACGGCCGCATCATGTTGAAACACTAGTTCCCACACGATCACCGAAAGTAAGCAATGTCGAGCTTGGTCAGTACCTAGACGAGTCACCGCTTGGTAATACCAGGTGCTGTAAGCTTGGATGTGCGGGTGGTATAATGGATGATGGCCTGCAATTGTTAATCGGAGAGCCGAGTTCTAATTCTCGTTGGTTTTGTTACAGTCACTTACGCTCAAATAGATTTGGGAAATATATGAATCCAACTATTCTCCCATCCGCCATGGAACAATTAGTAAGACTTGTGTCACTAAAACATTATTATCACTAAAAAATGTACAATCTAAAAATATTTCCTGGCTTTAAAAACCTGCAAAAAACCATTTAAACAATCCATAGCTGCAAGAGAAAAGGTGCATCCATAACTTTCCTAATAATATTCGCACGTAAGTGTATGAAGCGAAGCCGACTGGAATTCGAACTCTGATCTCCGATTATCTCATTCACATGATTTATCCATTACACCACACCACAGCACGCCGAACATCGGCGCAATTCGTGAGATCCTTGAAAACTTTTCCCATCAAAACCTGCGACGTTTTACTTACAACGTATGGGAGAACTTCCTGATATTTGGCAATATATAAATAAATGAATGATGTCAATGCGCAAACATTTATAATAAAAAGAAATTAAACCCGCCTAGGAAGAAGTGGGAATAAGGTAAATAAAGTATTTATTTTAAAGAAAGAGAACACGTTAACAAAGTCTACAAATGTGTTACATACCTTCTCTCTGACCCTGAAAAGGAAAGTTAGTGAATGTTACAATGCTATCTCTATATACCATCATCTTGCAAAAGGCTTTGTCTATTCATGGGAACTCGTTCAATATTTTCTCTTCGTAGCATCTAAAAACTGTCCATTACAAGTTACATGACTGGTTAAACATAGTGTATACTAATTGAAAAGAGGAAGTAAACAATACCAAACAATACCAAACAATATCATTAGTGTTGGAAAAGCCAATGTAAAAGGCGAGCATTTTAAAGACTGATTTTTACAAGCAGCCAAGTCCTCCTCAATTCGGACATTGGTATAATAATACAGTCTTTCTTTCTTTTTTCTTTCCCAAATTTGACTTTGAGCTAGATGAAGCTAATCTTACTAAATATTTATGAATACATATTTTGTGAACGAGAAAAAAATTATAAATGAAATTTTCAGATGAAACTTTTTCATTTTTCTAGATTTATTCAAACTAGAGAGCTTACAGCCACATAAAATTGAAACATTGGTTCTTTTACACGGATATTACCCCGATTTAAGGCAAAAGACAAGGCGCAAACTTCGATCCTAGGTAGAACACACAGGAGGGGCATATGTAGATAATCCTGTCATCTTGATTAGTACGATGCTAATTAATATAAAAAAGATGAGTAAAGAATGTGTACTGCTATAGTAGTTGTGGTGATAAATCCTATATTTATTTAGAAGTTATACTTAGGTTGGTCGTTGTTGTCATTATTGGTTCACCTATCGTCCGATTCACATTCCCCGGCCCCCGCCTTTTTTAACAGTAGTAAATGTTTATTTTATTTACCATTTATTTATTTACTTTTTTCTCAATACTAGTAGATTGGTTCTCTTTCCTCCCTGGTCATTTGAACAGGTGCAATGTGTTATCCTTTGTTTCCTGTTTAGCATTGTTTTTCCGGTTCCTTTTAAATTCTACTTCAAATCTTTACTTTTAAAATCTCCGCCGAAACTATGAAATTTCATTAACTATTTATTTTACTTCAATAAGAGTAAATATATTCGCCTATAGTCCAGTTCACGCTTCTCCCCGGTCTTTTGAAAAGTAGTCAATGCTTATCCCTGGTTTCCTATTTAGGATTCTGATTCCTTCTAAAGTTTTTTCATTCTGTTTCGCTCCAAGTTTCCCCTTACGTCTTAGTGGCATTATCACCTTACTTGGGGTGAATTATTTAACAAAATGAAAGAAAAACTAGTACTAGTAGTGGCGATAGTGTCAGTAGTATTAGCAGTGACATTCTAAAGTGATTAGGAATTCATTTCAGCAGGGCCTATCGAATCTTTGAAGAATCGTAATCGATAGAGGGCGTGAAATCATTTAATGTTGGGTTAATCTCTGTGACGCATCAACGCTATTTATATTAGCAAATGCGGATTAGTAAGAATCTATTAATGTTTGTAGTTTAATTACTTCTTTTAGGTGACTTTAAAAAATTATTTTCCGACAATTCCTTCACAAGAAAAATTTACAAAAAAACAACATAGAAATGGCACATATACATAAATGTTTAAAAGGATTTATCGCGATTACTTCCTTTCTTTCTTTTACACTTTCTCTCTCTCTCTCTTTCTTTCTTTTTCACTTTCTTTCATTATCTCTTTCTTTCTTTTTCTCTTTCTTTTTCACTTTTTTTCCACACATTATTTCTTTTTCACTTTCTTTATCTCTTTCTCACTTTCTTTATCTCTTTCTTTTTCTCTTTATTTCTTTTCCACTTCCTTTCTTTTTTCTTTCTTTCTTTCTGTCTTTCTTTTTTTTTGTTTTTCTTTTTCTTTTTATCTACTCGTTCTTCTTTCTCATACGTTCAATAATTTTGCTTTTGTTTTTCAGCTCATATCTCGAGGTATTCTCCTTCGTCTTTTTCTTCTTCTTCTTCTTCTTCTTCTTCTTCTTCTTCTTCTTCTTCTTCTTATTATTATTATTATTATTATTATTATTATTATTATTATTATTATCATTATTATTATTATTATTATTGTTGTTGTTGTTGTTGTTGTTGTTTTCCATAGAACATTTTCAAGCGTCCACGATGCATTTATGGTTCCCGACGACAAATCTATTATTATTATTATTTTTGAAGTGACCCAGGAGCAAGTTGTTCCCTCAAGTCAAACACGTGACCTGGCGCGTGTCGTGTGGCTGGATAAGTCTTGAAATTGTTTGACGGACGTCCATGAGTTATATAAAAAAAACACACAACTATAGAGGTGCTTCTGCTGGTGGTAGTAAAGAGGACGAGGAGTAGGCCGTGACGGAGAAATAAATGGATAAGTGGACTATGCCTCCAGTGGTCGAGAGGTCCGTGGAGTGGATGTCTACTTTCTCCCCTACCCACACGCATTGTTTAGACAAACTACTTCGGACAATACCCTTTGCTTATAAGGTCTTTTTTACTTACCTTTCCCCCCATTTTATTTTAATTCCGTTCATTTCTTTATACGTTCATTTTTTTTTCTTTTTTCTTTTTCTCTTAATCTTTCATTAATAATTTAATGTTTTCTTTTTTTCTTCAACATTCGGAAATTTCTTTTATTTTTTCTTTCTTTTCTTTCTTTCTATTTTCTTTTACTCTCTTTATTTCATTCTGTTCGTTCGCTTCTTTTTCATTTCTTCTTTCTTTCTTTCTTTAATTGTTTCACCCTTTTTCTCTCTCTTTCTTTATTGCTTCCATTTCTTTTTCATTTTTTAACTTTTATATTTCTTTCTTTTCTTTCTCTATTCCTTGTCGCTTCTCATTCATTTGTTTTTTCCTTTATTTATTCTTTCATTCCTTGCCGCTATCTTTCATCATTTTGTCTTTCTTTATCATTTTACGTTCCTTTCGTTTTCACTGTCCTTGTTTTTCATCGTTCTCTCCTTTCTCTATCATTCTTATTGCTTTTATTTCGTTTCTTTCTTTCTTTCGTTTCTTTTCTCTTTCTTTCTTTACACATTTCATCCTTTCTTTTTGTTTTCTTTCTATTTTTCTTTCCTTGCTTTTTTTTCACTTGTTTCTTCATTTTAACTTTCATTCCTTATCATTTTTGCTTTTTTTCTCTTTTTCTCTCGCGTTTTCTTTCCTTTCGTTTTTCTTTCTTCTTTCATTCCTCTTTACTTCTTTCTTTATTTTCTTCGTTTTATTTTCTGTCTTTTCCTACTTTGCTTTGTTTTCCCATTCTTTCTCTTTTTTATTTTCTATATTTTTCGTCACTTACATATTTTCTCTCTTACCTTTATTCTTCATTC
This sequence comes from Acanthosepion esculentum, assembly GCA_964036315.1. Taxonomy (NCBI): domain Eukaryota; kingdom Metazoa; phylum Mollusca; class Cephalopoda; order Sepiida; family Sepiidae; genus Acanthosepion; species Acanthosepion esculentum. The sequence continues at coordinate 1,968,112 of OZ038503.1, forward strand.
TTTTTTTTATCTTTCACTTTTTCTTTTCTTTCTTCCCTTCTCTAAATCTTCTTCGTTTTCTATTTCTTTTTTTTAGATATTTTTCTTTCACTTGTCTTCATCTTTCTTTTTTCTCTGTTTTTCTTTTATACTTTTGTTGTTTTTATTTTCTTCTTCGTTCTTTGTCTTGCCCTCTATTCATTTTAATCGCTTTTTATTCTTCTTAAGGCTGGCCGACATATCCTGTTGAAGCACGTACAAACACTGAAGTTAAGCAACGGCGAACCTCGTCAGTATCTAGATGGGTGACCGCTGTATGCTTGCGTGTGATGTAATGGACAACGGGACAGAATTGGAAATCCAATTCTGGTGGCGTTCATTGTTCTCTTTTCCGCTCTCATAAACTTGGGAAACTTACGAATCCATATCTCCCCCCACTCCAAGCTATTTGTTAATTAAGAAATCTTGAACCAATAAATCCTTATTATCTTCCAAAGATTTCAAAATCTAAAATATATTTGTTGGCATTTAATAAACTTCAAAATGTGAATAAACGGTGAAAAAACAAATTTATTCTTTTTTCTTCTTCCTTTTCTATTTTAGCGTTTCTCCCTCTTTTTATATTTTCAGCTAATTTCCTTTCTTTTTTCTTTTCTCTTTGTCAGGCAAGTTTGATTCACCTTCTATAGTTCAAGCTATTTTTCTTTCTATAAAGTTTCTATACTTCTATGTTTCTTAGTAATTTCACATACACACACACGCACGCACATATGTATGTAATTAACATGTATACAAATATATATATATATGTGTGTGTGTGTGTGTGTGTGTGTGTGTGTGTGTGTGTGTGTGATAAAAATATAGTTTGAATCTATGTTATATTTCTGGGCAGATCTCCACAATATCAGGGACAGAGCGTGTTTCAATGCAAGAGAGATGTCTGGGTCATAACCGAGTGTAGACAGTTTGTTTCAAACATTAATGTAATCTTCAGAAACACATTGATGAATTCAGTGTACATTCTTACACACACACACATACACACACACACACACACACACACACACACATATATATATATATATTTATATATTAGTTTTTAATATTTATCAATTTATCTATCTGTCTCAGTTGTTCATGTCTGTCTATCTATCAATTTACTTAAGCCTTTTCAAATCTATCTATCTATCTATCTATCTATCTGAGCCTGTTCATTACTTGAGTCTGTTCGTTATCTATCTATCTATCTATCTATCTATCTCTATCTCTCTCTCTCTATATATATATATAGATATAGATATAGATAGATAGATAGATAGATAGATAGATAGATAATTAGATACATATATATAATATATATGTATGTGTGTGTATCAGTTTTTCATATCTATCTGTCAATTGATCTATCTATCGCAGCCTTTTCATATCTATCTAAGTATTTTCATATCTAAGTCTTTTCCTATCTATCTATCTATCTATCTATCTATCTATCTATTATGACCTATGATTAATGGTTAAATGTGATTTTGGAAAAATCGAATCGAATTATACGTCGATCTGAAAGCGAATTAGAAAAATATATAAAGATCAACCAGATCGAGAAAATCGTGGGAAAATGGAATCAATTGATACATTTATACTTTTTGCTTCAATTGACGGCTTTGGTTTCGTCCTGACGAAAGCAAGGTGAGGCATAATGAAAGGTGAGGTGTCGCCGTACTGAATGAAAAAAAGAACAATTCTGGGAACGCAAGGTATCTAGAATTAAAAGAAAACCGGAATCTGCATTGCATCATGAATTAACCAAACGACCAAGAAAGAATCAGTGCCTTGTGGATACAATAAACGAAAATGGTAGCATTTGTTTGAAAATCGACTTTTTCTACCAGAAATCGCCCTCATATAAGAAAAAGAGAAAGAATACTTTCTCACTCGTTATTTTTACGTATTATTAAGTAAGCGAATGCACATAAATGGCCCATAAGTGTAATAAGTTAATCAAATAATATTGAGGTCTATACACATGCTTTAAACATATTTGTCAGTTTGTTTAACATGAAACTGGCGAATAAAATAGATATTCGATCGAAATTTATAAATGTTTAATTAAAATTTGAACAATTTTAGTCCTTTTTAAGTCGATCAATAATGGTGTCGTAAGAGAACAACATGTAGCAGAGGATTTGTATATGGTAAGATAGTCTCACAGAGACTATTCTTTATTCTTCAGACTATTTTTTAATTGAAAAAAATAAAATAAAAAAATATTCCAGCCGAACACTGAACAGCCAGCCCTAGTTCAACCATAGCTCACCGTAACAGCTACTACAATTTCTATCACAGGAAAGTGTGTATAGCACATTTGCTGCATTCAGAACTACCCCCATCTACTGCAAGAGAGTTCTAGAAAATGCTAAGTTTAGCTATGCTCGAGCAGTCCAGGCCAAGTTTGAAAGTAAACAAATTGAATCCCGTCAGTTGTGGAAGATATCTAACCAAATTCTAAACAAAAGCAAAGCATCAGTGCCTACTTTTTAAAATGCCCAGACAAGGCGAAGCTTTTCACCCCTATCTTTGCCTCGAATTCAACGTTAGATGACAAAGCCATCTTTCCCAATTTCTCTCGTGTTATCAAATTATTGTCATAAGCAAATTCTTTGAAGCCATCATCTACATGCAAAAAAGGCTAAAAATTATGGAAGCCTTATTAATATAAAAAAAACAACACTTAATAATAACTTTGAACACGGAGACAATATACTGACCGTGTTTTGAAAAATGAAAACATTTTCTAAAACATGCATACAACAAACTATTTCTTATTTAAGAGTTAAAATATTTAATCCTTGAAAATGGCTAAATGTATAGCCGAAAGCGCTCGGATAAAAAGAACATTCAGACAGTTTTTATATAATTTATCATCCGAAAAGAAAAGAAAAATTAGATCCCATGAGAAATTCTATAAAAAACTAAATAAAACACCTTGTCTGTCGTATTCAATGAAATGTGCATAGATATATATATATATAAATATGTCCGAAAATTCCGAAGTTAAAACCTTTCTCTCGGTGCTTCATTTCTGTCATATGGTTAATAATTAATATTTAATAAATGTTTATCGTACTGATTATATTCGTCCCCTTTCGTTTGTCCTTGTTTTATTAACTAACCTATCTATTTTACATATCTTGGATTTTATACAGTGTATAACATCATTGTAAAACCATGTTGATTGTTTAAATAAATTACTCCGGAAATGATAACATTGAAGACATTCTACGTAAATACACATTAAAACCCGACTTAGTGGGCGAACCCAGGGTTAATTGAAATTTTAATTTTAAAACTTACAGTTAAAGGTGAAATAGAGATGATTGATGCGGTGTTATTAGCAGATTTGGTAAGGTGAGTTTTTTTTTATTTTGTTATATACATTTTTTAACATTTAAGTATGTGTAAACATTTCTCACGATTGTTGTATTCTCTTCAAACATAAAGTAACCGGCGTAATTTTTCAGTCGAATACATGAATATACAATAGGGTTTCTAAATTCTTCTAGTTACTAACTATATTTAATTTGTTGTATATAGATACTTTGTTTCAATAAATTCATTTCGGTTTTTACCTTGAAAAAAGTACATATTGGTCGAAACGCGTCGGCTAAAACTACACAGTTTTCCTATTATTTTTTTCCTTAATACATTTAAGCATGTGTTTACAGAAACTTTGGTGAAAAATGATATAATATCTAAACTAGCCATGAGCTTGTCTGTCATATTTATTATCTTTGATCCAATGATTTCCTAAAGGACGAAAAGCATCATATGAAAAGGTTAGTACTTTGTCATTAATTTTGCTAACATTTTTCTGATAAAAATGCAGATATCATTTTCTCCAATATATATGCATACATATACAGGGTGCGATGGATAAATTGTCGTCTAAATGACGCAAATATGAAAATAAAACTGGTATCTCATTTTATCAGATATATTTACCAAAATTACACAAAAATATCTTCAAATATTAAAGAGTAAATTTATTCAATGAAATCGACATTGGCTTCAACCACGGCCTCCAGACGACTTCGGAATTCACTGCATCTCTTCTGGACGGCCTCCTTGTTTAAGCTATTGAATGTTGTCATAATCCTTGCCTTCAGGTCATCTTTGGTGTTACAAGGAATTTGTTTTTCTCTCGCACAACAGAGTCCAACGCATAATAGGGGGTTGCAATCATGCGGCGTTAGGTAGCCAGATGTAAGGTGTGTGTGGTCGCAGAAATTGTCTGACAGCCATGTCTGGAATCTCCTGCTTGTGTGTGGCATGGTGCAGAGTCCTGTTGCAAGTCATAGGGTCTTCCAGCAGTCACCCTCTTGACACAGGGCAGCACTACTTCCTCAAGGCACTTGATGTAGGCCTCCGTGTTGAATCTGAGGCTTTGTGGGAAGATGAATGGATGCATAACGACGTCATCATTATTGGTCACTCCAAAACCCTTCGTAAACACCATTAGACTCATTGAACTCTTTCCGAATCCTCCGCACTGTCCTCAGATTGACACCCAAAGACTCTGACATGTTTTTATTGGAGCTTCCAGGGGAATGTCAGGCAGTACAGCATGCCGTTTCAAAATTTATGCAGGAGTTATGTTATTATGCTCTTTTAGGCAGAGACGGTGCCCAACTGACCCTACTATACTCAGTTTAAGTTTAATTTTTAAAACTTTAATGTTTTGTAATTGAATTGTTCTCAGGTTTTAATTCTTACAGTTCCACTTCTAGCCATCTTCTTTTATTCTTTTGTCTCTTTCAAAAGCGCTATTACTCGACGAAAGACGTTATTTATTTTAATGAACTAATAATGTTTATGTGAATACATATAATCGGATGTCTAGCCACACTGACGAGCTATAATAGCGAAATAGTCAGTCTGTAGATGACTACATACATACATAAATATATATATATGTAATAATATTTGTGTGTGTATATATATATATATATATATATATATATATATATATATATATATATATGTATGTATTAGTATTTGTGTGTGTGTAGATATATAAATGTATATATATATATATATATATATTTAGAGAGAGAGAAAGACTGAAATAGATAGATAGATAGTGTTATGAGTCCTTAGATATAACTACAGAATGATCTCTTCCTAACACTGTGTATACTACGCCTCTCAAGAGAGAGAGACGAATCGAGTCGAGCCGATATTAGTTCACTCCAAACCAGACTGACAGTCATACTAACACCTTCCACATCTTGTATTATTATTCCGTGTAATATATCTTCGTTATTTCTACTCTTGTGTTCGTGTTGTTCTTCCTTGGTCCTAACCTGGACCATAACAGATAGATAGATAGATAGATAGATAGATAGATAGATAGATAGATAGACAGATAGATAGATATTCTGTTTAAGAGCCCACACATGTTACACTCATCCTAGGCAGGGAATTATTTTGTCTCTTATAAGAAAGAATAAAATCATCAATGAAGGGGCCATGTTTACGGGTACTATACAAGTATTATAAATTATAATTATTAATTAGTTACTTGCAGGTGCAAAATCCAGGTTTTTAAGTTTTCAAAAATACTCGTCAAAGCGACGGACAAAACTCGCTTGATAGATTTTGTTTAATATATTTATTCTTTTATGGAAATCAGGTCCGACGAGAGAACAATTTTATTGATAAAATCATGTTTTACCCTTTTCATCTTTCCCCGGTGAAAGTTGAACTTCTGGTTAAAAGACATGACTGCTGACTTCTCATCATTATACATCATCAGATGGAGAGAAATATTTTGAGGTGGACAATTCGACTGTCTTTATTACCCTTATCCATAGAAACATATAGAATGGGTTCTGAAAGGTTCTGGGCGAAGACTACTTCCCAAAGTCAGTTTTAAAGGGAAAATAAATATTAGAAACGGTTCGCCAAGTCTGTTGAAACTGGAAGTGAATAAATTGAACAAGCGGAGATGAAATTGGCCATTGACTAGATCGGTGACCATTTGCAACAACAAGTGATGTAAGCTTGGGTATGGAGGTGATGCGATGGATAATAGCCCGGGTTGAGAAATTGGAGAACCGAGTTCGAATTCCAGTCGAGTTCATTGGAAATGTATGAATCCATCTATTCTGGTTCTCCAATGTATTTTAAACAGCAGGACAGACTGAATAGGCGTTCTTAGCAACCAGTCGAGGAGAAGGACAGCTCTGAAAACAAACCAGATTGGAGAGGGTTGCAAAGGCGGGTGGGCTGGCATCTTGTAGCAGCCAAAGGTCAACAGCGAGGAAAGGAAAAACACCCATTAAAAATGCCAGTGATTATAGCATCATCTGACATGTGATACGGAGTAGGGTGCATCAGTGCAGGCCAAAAAATGAGGCTTGCAGCGCACAGGTAATTGAACACTCTAAACAATTGACTTTTGAAGGATGGTCAGTAAAAATTTAGAATTTAATGAACGCTTATCCAATATCTCGACTATCTATCTATCTATCTATCTATCTATCTGCATGCCCCCTCGCGGTTTTCTCACTTTGGAAGAAATTGAATTTGTCTAAAAGCTCCTCGCTATGAATGGTGGTCGATAATGATTATATCTCGTATATAAGACGTCAGAAAATTCCCTTTCTCCTCTGTGTCAGCTGATGGCCTAAAGGTGAAAGTCTCTGACTGATGTCAAATTTAGTGTTTCAATCCCGGCATCGCAGTCAAGCTACATTAATGAGCTTTAATACAGCGAAACAATATCTTTGTGGATGACTATATATATATATATATATATATATATATATATATATATATATATATATATATATATATATATATAGTCTTAATATGTGCTATATTTATGGGATAAAGTGCTGAATATCAAAGATAGAGTGTGTGTAAATATCCACGAGTGCTATTCTTTTTCTCGGCTATTTATATATAGGGATCAGTGGTGCATTGTGAGTAGTCTATTTTGGCGGTTAGTTTACCGGAAGTCGTGTATTTGTTTATTTATTGATTTGGGTTAAATTATTTTGCTTGCTTTTTTTTTTTTTTCTTATTTTACATATATATATATATTTATTTTTTATTTTATTTTGATCGGTGTTTTTATTAACGAAGTAAAAATTTGTTTATATAGCTTATTTAATAGTTTTGTTTTTGTTTGGAAAGATAATTAAAGCTACTTGTTCAATTTTGGGGTTGATTGTTGTAGTTTGTTCTAACTATTATTTTGGCGGGAACAGTTTTTAATTTGTTTATTACTTCATGTATTTATTTGGATTATTATCTTTATATCTAACGGCTAGTTTATCGGTATCGGTTTATTTATATATTTGGATGTATTTAGATCAATTTGTTTTACTTGTTATTTATTTGTTACACTGTATATTTTCTCTTTTTGGTTTTCGATTTTTAAGTAACGTAGTATATTATTTTTTATTTTCTATTCATTTTTTTTATCGTTATATAACTGTTATAGCTATTTTTTCGTCCAATTTTTTGTTTTGATTTTTATAGTCTAAATAATATTTTGGTCATAATAGTTTGCTAATTTGTATATTATTTACTTTATTTATTGATTTTGTTTCTTATTTTTGATTCTATTTCGTCTATTCCAATAGGTGTGATTTTGTAATTTGTTTGGATTAATATATTTTGCTTATTTTATTGTCATTTTGTTTATTTATGTATTTATTTATTTTTTCCGTTTTCAATTTTTAAGTAATATAGTAAAAATTTATTTTCATGTCTGCATTTTGAGAGGAGCTCCGATCTTATATTTAATAATTTAATTTGGTCTGGGAGGGTAATGATAGCTATTTTTCCTTCCATGCAAATTTTGCAAGTTTTTGATTGGTTGTTATAGGCTGATGATCTTTTCTTTATTTTCCAAGATATGTTTGGTGTGGTATGCGTTTTGTTTTTAATTTCCCAGATATACTTAGAAAGCATTGTGCTGTTCGAATATTTACTATTTGTGAAAGATGTTTCGTGTACATAATTTCTTTGTTTCCAGGGTCCTTTGGTTATTCCTATGTATAATTTTCTTCATTATCTTGTGATTTTATCGTGGCTTGGTAGATTACATTGTTTTGTAAACAATTACCGTTTAAGGGAAATTCGTTCTTTATTCTACAGTTGCACGTGGGTTTCATTTGTTCGTGTAGTTTGTTGATAATTTTTCTGTTGTGCTTTTTTATTATTTGTGCCCTGTTCTCGGTGAAACTGTAGCTGATTTTTACTGTGTGATTGTTGAATATTTTGTGTAGGCTGTTTGATTCCGGGAAGTGTTTGTGTAAGAGTTTGAAGAATATTTTTCCTACGTTTGTTTTTACGTTTTTGCTGTACGGTGGGTTGAACCATATATGTTCTGTGGTGAGTGTGTGGGTGTTGCTTGGAATCCGCTATCTTTTAGGGCTGTTTCGTAGTCTTTCTTTGCTTTGTTAAATATAGATTTATTGAAGGAATTGTCGGAGAGCCTACGGTTAATCGATTTTGGTATCTGTTTGATTATAGAAGGCGGGTGGTTAGAAGATGTGTGTATATAGAGTAGTTTATCATTGGGTTTTCTGTATGGTTTGTATGTGCCTTTTCTTAGATTGAAGGTAACATCTAGAAAATCTACTTCGTTTAGGTTAGTCTTGTCGATGTTTGAAAGTCCAGCAGCTCATGTTCTAAGAACCAAACAGCTAAACTACTCGCACATATTATTTAATTATAATGGTGAAGTACCAAAGCTATAGGACCCAGTCTGTCCTGCTATTTAACATGATCCATCTGCCGTTACCAAGGTGACAATTCAACGGATGGTACAAGAGATGGATTCGTACCTTTCCTAAGGATATAGGCAAGAACTTGACTGGAATTCGAACTCCGATTTATCCGTTCGAGTCACTATCCATTACTCCTTCCTTCCTTCCTTCCTTCCTTAAATTCCTTCCTTCCTTCCTTAAATTACTTCCTTCCTTAAATTCCTTCCTTCCTTCCTTAAATTCCTTCCTTCTTTCCTTAAATTCCTTCCTTCCTTCCTTCCTTCCTTAAATTCCTTCCTTCCTTCCTTAAATACCTTCCTTCCTTCCTTAAATTCCTTCCTTAAATTCCTTCCTTCCTTCCTTAAATTCCTTCCTTCCTTAAATTCCTTCCTTCCTTCCTTCCTTCCTTAAATTCCTTCCTTACTTACTTAAATTCCTTCCTTTCTTGTGTGTGTGCGTGTGTGTGTATGGTACTAATCGTTTGGAAAACCTCGGATAGCTCAAATTGTAATAGAACAAATCGGTACCCGATTATATATATATATATATATATATATATATATATATATATATATATATATATATATATATATATATATATATATATATATATATATATATATATGGATAAAGGATACAAAGAAAATAGTTATTAATAACATCTTCCTATAATACTTTCTTTCTCCACTCTCTTTCCAACATTCGGTTTATGTCTTTATCATCTCAGTGTTTTCTGTATTTAGTTTTATTTTCTTCAACATCTGAATTACTACCCGCTGTTGCTAAAATAAATTTATAAAACACTAAATTGAATAAGTAAATAAGTTTAAAAAATTATTTTCTCTTTGCTCCTAATTATTCCTGGTCATAATCTTTTCTTTTGATAAAAAGAAAATCGCTTGAAATTCAAGTCAAGCCACGTCTTTTTCCTTCCTTGCCTTTTCTTGTTCCTCCTGTTTTTGTCCCTTCAATTCTCTCTTTTTTCTATCAATATTCATCTTTAAAAAACAACAAAAACACAAAACAGCAGCAATCCATGCGATTCCTTCTGCTGCAACGTCCAGCCATCTCCCGTTGCCAAGGTGACAATACAACGGATGGACCATGCAGGACGCTGGTTTTGTACCCTCGAGCGAAAGTCAGAAATGGTCAGGAGGGGCCAACGCCGGAATCTAGCGGTCATCGTCTTTGCATGACCCGGAACTTCATTGCTAATTATTTCCAGAATACCTGACCCGATTTGAACGATACACTGGCAAAGATCATCATGCGGGGGAGGGGGGGGCTGTAATTTTTCTTGGAAATTTTCAAAGTCGTCCTTTTTTTTGTGAACACAATTTTTACCATTTCTTTCTTTGTTTCTCTCTAAACTTTCCTCTCTCTATCTCTTTTGCCGTTTATCTCTCTTCCTCTCTTTCTCTGCTATACTCCTCTCTCCAACCTCTTTATTTATCTCTTTAAGTCATGATAATCACCTGCCTTAAAACAGATTGAAGTCAGTTAATCTTGAAACATGCCTTTATTAAATCCAGCCTTAAAATCTAGCTTTGTAACAGCTTACGGCAATATCACGTTAAACCACAGGATTTCGTACTATCACCGAAGGTAAGCAACGTCGAGCCTGGTTACGACCTAGATGGGTGCCTGCTTAGGGATATCCGGTGCTGTACGCTTAGACGTGCGGGCGGTGTAATGGATAACAGCTCGGAATTGGAAATCAAAGATCCGAGTTCTAATTCAACTCATTATGTTATATTTACTTCCGCATAAATAACATTTGGAAAGGCATGAACCCACATCTTCCTCCAACTTGTGACAGTAAATAATTATTATATCTACAATATAAAAAATATTTTTTGGCTTTAATTGATATTCAAAATGTAGGTAAGCCATAAATAACAAAACGATCTAGACTCATATCGAAATCTCGGAGTTTATATGATCAACTGTAACAAGTTCTTAAAATGTTGTTCTGTCAAAATAAGAAGTCGATTATTGATTTTAGTGATAATATTTCATATATTACCCTATCATACGACAAGGCGGGAAGGGGACATTTTTTCAGTTCTACTAAGAAGAATGACCCATGTGTATGAAATGTACATCAATATATTTGCCTCGACGTAAAATGCTCTGGGTAGGTCACATTTCTTTAACCATTCCCCAGAAAGATTCTAGTATTTAATCATTTAAATAAAATTTGTGATTAAATGTCGAACCGATTAGTTTTCTTCCTGGGTATGAGGATAAACTACATCCAGCAGCAAGGCCTCTGATCTGGAGGTATTGAGGTGCGTGGAACCGCCTCTTAATTGCTGGTGTTCCCTGGTCCACTCTGAGCCGGGATGGTAACATCTGTTAAGGTCCCAGTTATGGTTAAATAATTACGCCCCCCCGCACAAGACTGGCATCAAAACACAATGAAAGTATAAAAATAGGCTTTTATAGTAAAAATACAGGCAATACATTTGCGAAAAAAAATACCAGCAATACACATTTAAAATTATTAACAGCAATTCATGTGACTCTCGATAAAAACCCTCTTTAATAAAATAATCAATGAAACCTGATCTATAAATTGATTTCTTACAAACACGACATATTCTATTCATAAGAACTTATCCTAAATATTCTTGACGGCATTAAATAACCCATTGGTGTTTATATTTCGTAATACAAAATAAACCGAAACCCAAATTTGTTTAGCTTTCAGCACCTCCAACTATTTCACGTCATGTTCCCAAAATAAGCCAGCAATTCATATCGAAATATTTGGATTACAGATACGAGAGGAATCTCGAAACACGTCTTTTTGACATCCCATACGAATGATGGCTCTAGGATTAACTAATATATAACTGGTCAGTATCTAAAGCATATTGTAAACTTCTTATTTCGACACAGAAAAATGGGTTTTATTTCATTAAGGTCTACATCGACGAGTCAGAACATGATTCAGTTTGTGGTTGTGTACCGTTTTTTGTGATTAGATTTTTATAATTTTAATTCAGGTTTTTCTATTTTTCTATTTATTTATTTATTTAACCATTTCACCCCCTCAAAAGAAGGTGAAATGCCACTGAGACGCTAGGGGGTTCCTGGGAATGAAAGAAAATGACAAAATTTAGTGAAGAGAAAGGAGAATTAAATAATAGGTTTCTAGAAAATAGAAGTTTGTAATTGAAATTTCATTTAAATTCTTGAATATCTTAGTTGGCAGGGGAACAAGAAAAAGGAAGAATCCACAGATGAGGAAGGGAACTATCAGAATAGAACTTGCGGTTGCATCGAGTTAATTCAGAAATAAATCGATGGGACTTAGTTGTCAATTGAGTATTATACTTAAATTCACGCAGTCGACGGGCCAAGGACTAGAGCTCATTAGATTTCCATTCTATGAAAATATTTAAAGAAAAACAGAGGGAGGCCATATAATGGGGACGGGAAAATGACTGACGTCGAAATGTACAGGTACCTCCAAAAATCTGCTAAGAAATGAGTATACATAATGAAGAAATGACCCAAACTTAATAAAAAAATAGCATTATCAAAATAGTTTATGTTATTATTAAAAGGAAATACCAAATAATTTTTTGATTATTGATTTATATTTTTTACTCTTTTTAGAACCTTCGAAATTTTGGTTAGAAATGTTGTTTTTCATGGGTTAATATATTAATTATAGATGACTACAAATTAATATGCAAAATTTTTTTGCAGTGAAAACCACTTTGATTTGTAAATTCTAGCAAAAATGAATTTACTCATTGGATTTTAATAAAACATTCAGAACTAATTCACAAATAAATTAATTTTTCAATGTTTCTATTTGAAAGTCTTGGTAATTTTTTTTTTACATTTTTACTGCTATTTATTTAATTTTATGAAATTATGAAAAATTCATTTTTGTATCATTTAATGTTTATATTAGTTATAAGCACAAGTCCTTGGAGAATTTAAATCATCAATTTTTATTGTTCAACAAAAACTAAGACATAATTTAATTAGAAAAGCTTTTAATTGATTTTATGAATGTTGTGGAGTAAAGAATACAGCCAGGTAACTTTATGAACAAATTCAATACTATAAAGAGTTCCATGATATGAGTAGTCGCATCATTAGTAGTCGAATCGCAGTCAGTCCCAGGCTCCCGATATCACAAGACCTCAGTCTTCGGGCGGAGGGTGAGACGGTCGAGGTTATGTCTTCGTTAGAGACGCGGCTGAGAAAAACAGATAACTAATGCGGTGGCTGGTTAAATTTTGACCAGTGGCCCGAGTGGAAACGCTCGGATTCTCCACAGAAAATTTGAACTTGTGTTGCATCGCCTCTCGTCTCAGTGGGGAGACTTGTAAAAACTAGTCGCATCGGAGTCAGGCATTTCGCTGCCAGGCTCACGACAGACAAGACCTCTGTCTTCGAGGAAAGGGTCACTCAGTCGGGATTCTGTTTTCGGGTAGAGACTTGGCTGAGAAAGACAAGTAATGTACCTGAGCCCGCTTTCGCAGAGGCTGCGTATATTTTGATCAATGGCTCGGGTGAAAGCACTCGGGTACCACACAATAATCCCGACCTTGTGTCACAATTCATCGCAGTATGGGGACTGAGTAAATATCAGAAGCATTGGAGTCAGTTCCAGACTCGCGAAAAAACAATATCTTTCTCTTCGAGCAGAATGTGACAGTTGGGGCCCTCTCATCGGATAGACTTGGCTGAAAAAACAAAAAAAAAAACAGACAAGTAATGTACCCGAGTCCACTTTCTCGGGGCCTGGGTAAATTTAGACCCGTGGCCCGGGTGGAAACGCTCGGATTCCCTGGAGTTTGCAGTTTTCTGCCGGTCCCGCGACAAATAAGACTTCCTTCTTCGGGCAGAGGGTGACAAGACCTCCGTCTGCGAGTAGATGATGTTTTCGGATTGAGGCTCGGCTGAGAAAAAAAGACAAATAATGTACTCGAGCCCACTTTCGCTGAGCCTGTGTAAATTTTGATCAGTGGCCCGGGTGGAAACCCTCGGGTTCCCTACAATAATCCCGATCTTGTATCACAACATATCTCAGTGGGGTACTGAGAAGGTACCAGTCGTATTGGATTTAGTCTTTATACTAACTTTCCAGGCAATAGTCTATTCATTACATATAGTTATCCTTTAACGAATTGCGTCATACCAAGTACGAATGTGTGTTACAACAATACTCTTACAATAGGAAGTTATAATAATGAATAATATATAATCTGAACACTATTGACTTAATATTTTTTCGATAACTAATGAATTTTTGCAAGAATTATTGTTATTGTTTAATTTAATTAAAACATTTTATAAACTTTAAAATCTTTTAAAATTCTGTATTAATATCTATGCCTTAGGGGATATTGTTGTTAAGTAAAAATCTCTATTTAATAATCATAAACGGAAACGCTTACTACAATTTAGCGACCATCAATATTTTAAATAGAATTTTGAATATTTGTGTGTGTGTAAACGTGTTGTATTTTGTAAATACAGATGTCCACGCACAGCATTATGAGAAAATAAGAGCTGTAGCTATCGTAAATTTAAAGCCAATGTACTTAATTTAAAAAATAAAATCTTTTCAAACCTTACACATCGCTTTTCTTTGGAGGCACATATATATATATATATATATATATATATATATATATATATATATATATATGTATACTTGTTTGTGTGAGTATGTACGTGAGTTTGCGTAAGTGTATGTGTGCGTTTGTGTGTATGAAAAGTCTACGTACCGATGTATGAGAGTGTATATAGGTATTTTCATATTTTAAATTAGTCTGGCATGAGGCCACTACTTTGCGGTATGCGGAGATGGTAGGACTAATTGTAGTCGTCATAATTTATTTGATTAGCTTGAGAAACACTTATATACAAACTATAACCCGCGCCTTTCTGCGATTTACTCCCTTTTCTTTTTAAGAAAATGATGATTTCACTATTACTCAATGATCTTGCCAATGTGATCTCCATCTTCCGGCTTTCTCCTATATTTTGGATAGGAGTCATTCAAAGTTTCAGAATGTATATGGTTATATGGTTATCCAAAAATCTAGGTGGAGTTCGATAACAAACAAACAGATAGACAGAGGCTACAGTTATATATATATATATATATATATATATATATATATATATATATATATATATGTGTGTGTGTGTGTGTGTGTGTGTGTGTGTGTGTGTGTGTGTATAGATAGATAGATAGATAGATAGATATATAGATAGATAGATAGATAGATAGATAGATAGATATTCACTCGGTAAAAGGCTCAAAATCTCCTCAATCTAGACGGTTACTGAATGATGTTTATGATATGAATTTAAGAAGGAAGGGATTATTATAAAGATGATGACAGATAAAGATTGACCCTTGACTTGAAGAAGTTAAGGCTTTAGTCTTCGGAGTAGCATCCACAAATTAGCAGTGTTTGAGAAAATCGAGCCTCTACTGGATTTCCTCATTACGATTTGAATGCTGAGGTAATATGGCTGATACAATTCCGTAGGTGGGGCTTGGGGAATTCTTGCTGTAAATGTTTGAAGAGGGTGAACTGCATAATAGAAGCTCATGTGAACATTTTCCAGGGAAACAGCGATACAGTAGCGAGAGAATCTGTGCCGTTGCTATCTTTGCGAAACGTGCAGAACAACGCCAACTAACTTTGCTGATATTGGGATTGCAAAAATGTATGTGCCGCGGCATTGCATAGCTTAAACGAAGAATTACTGCCGCGAATACATCTTCGTATCACCCCCCCTTTGATTTCTGCTACCAGGAGTTGTAGCTGGATCATTAAATCGCGCCTTTCTTTCATGTCCTTTACTAAAACAAGTTTCTTTAATTATTCGCATTTCTTTTACAGTTGAATCGTTTTTGTCTTCTGAGGGCTCCAACTTTCTGAGTTGACGTTCAAAAAATGGCAGAAATCAAGTAGGGAAAAGAGAGAGAGAGAGAACGAGAGAGGGGTGTAGATATGCTTGTGTGTTTGTGTGTATGAGAGAAAGAGATACACAAAGAGAGAGAGAGGGAGGGTATATATGCTTGTGTGTTTGTGTGTATGAGAGAAAGAGATACACAAAGAGAGAGAGAGAGAGGGGGTATATATGCTTGTGTGTTTGTGTGTATGAGAGAAAGAGATAGACAAAGAGAGAGGGGGTATATATGCTTGTTTGTGTGTATGAGAAAATAGGATAGACAAAGTGAGAGAGAGAGAGAGAGAGAGGGGTGGTGGTATATATACTTGTGTGTTTGTGTGTGTGAGAGAAAGAGATAGACAAACAGAGTGAGAGAGAGAGAGGGTGGTATACATACTTGTGTGTTTGTGTGTGTGAGAGAAAGAGATAGCCAAAGAGAGAGAGACATAGGTGATTCGTACAAGTATGTGTGTGCAGGTATGTAGAAAAATAAGAAAGAACACCTTAGGTAAATAATCCGGAGTTCTTTAGCATATTTGTTTTAATTTTTAAAAAAAAACAGTGCTCCATACTGTAGTAGAGCGTAAATTATAATTATTTTAAAAAAAATATGATTCCTTCGCTACGTAAGAGTTCTCATGTTTCAAAAACGAGAGCCGAACCCCTCAAATAATTATTAAAATTAAATTAAACTAAAGTGTCAAGCCCTGTTTCATCCTCAAGCGAAAATTTAGGAATAACCAATCTTGAAGTTTACGTATCTTTATAAGCATGTTGGTTCGCAAAATTAATTACTATGGAAACGGCTGGGGCGGCCATTTTGGTTAGGTGGTCTAATAGTTAATTCTTATCCAAATATCAGTCACCTTTTGAAAAGAGGTCGAACCGAGGTAGGGTGGGGTATCTATTTCAAAGCGTATGATGGCATTCGGGTGCGCTCACCGTCTGGTCAGTTACGGCGAAAGATAGCTTTTTTGGTTCCATGATATGTCTTGAAGTGTCTAGGGAATTTTTATTTTATTTTATTTTATCTATTTATTAATTTGTTTATTTTTATTCTTTCATTTTATTTTATTTTCCAAAAGGCTGTTTCATATATAAACGCTTCGCACTGAACTACAATTTGTTTTTTGACGACTTCATAAAGTGTTTTTCTATTTAATGATTGGGTTAAGCTTTAAAGCTTTTTATTAAACTATGAAATTTAATTTTGTTTTTTTTTGCCAATTATTTAATGCGAAAATTTGTTGATGTCGGCAAAAGACCGTTGTCTCATGTCTATGGTTTAATAAATTTTCATTATTTAGAAACTTAATAATGTGTAGTTTTTTATGTAGGCCTAAAGGGCATGGGTCATCCCAGGTTCTACACGTTCCTGTTCTAATTATTATTTTCCATTTTACTTTTGGTGTTTTATTCATTTCTTTCAAATGGCAAAAATATTTGGATAGAGATGTCTGATTTAGAGATTTTTAATATTCTAACGTAAAACACCCTGCCTGTTGCAGCTATGCCCTGTCTCCCCGATGGTTCTGGCCGAAAAAGAAATCCACCCGATCATCCCCCGGTGAACTGAAGGAAGCAACACTATTCGCCACGTTGTGAATTCTTGATCCGATCAGCAGTGTATCGGTCTCCCCAGAACGGTCCGGTGGGAAGGGGAGGAAATGGCTGGGAATTACGCGGAAAGGAAATCACTATTCATGCAGAAAAAGTTCTTGTCGTAGCCGCAAAGACATGGAAAATACAAAGACATAATAAATGACATTAACCCCGAACCTGTAAATGAATGTTATGATCCCTGTTTATAAATTCCAGTTGCATAAGGTCTTTTTTAAATTTTTTTACAAGCTTTCATCTGTGCATACAGACATCATCAGATATGAAAATATATTTGTTTTTTACATCCAGATAATAACAGGACAACGAAAGAATAGGTGTAATCCGAAAGATGTTTTTAAGAAATGTGTTATTGTTAATTGTAAGAAACTTTGGAGCGTGCGGTCGCAACGCTGAGGTTGAATTTTTAAATTTTAAGATAGTGCGTTTTTATACTAATATGGTAATAGGAGAATTCTTTTGTACTGGTAGGTTTTTCAGTCAATGTGGCATGAACTAAATTGTTCAATAACTGATCCGACGTGCAACTTTCGGATAATAACTGTGACATTCCTCTATTTATTGAACAATTTAGTTCAATCTGTTTTTTGTATGAATGATTCATGTCATGTAAATTGAACTGCACCACATCCTTGATATATATATATATATATATATATATATATATATATATATATATATATATATATATGATAATTCAGCTAATACAAGGCGTAAAAGCCACATAAAGGGAGGCTTGCTGAATGAGGCTGTTGTATGAAAATAACAGAAGGTAAGAACTGTACATGACGAGAATATGTCGGAAAGGTGTGCGGTTCTTCATCTCCTGACTCCAATGCTATATTACTTTATGTTAATTAGTTCGCGCTTTTTTTACTCCTTCAAATTGGGAAAATCGTTTTTAGCAAAATAGTTTGGATCTTCTATTTTATTTCGTTTAAATAGGGATTAACGGAACTTTGTACTCAGTTAAAACTTTTATGGATATATTACAATTATTCTTACGGTTACCAAATAATCTGTATGTGATCCCAGTGCAAATTGTCACATATTTGTATGTATGTATGTATGTATGTATGTATGTATGTATCTATCTATCTATCGATAGATAGATAGATAGATAGATAGATATGAAGTGAGTGATACATACATACATATATATATATATATATATATATATATACATATATATATATATACGGAGGAAGATAACGAAAAGAGGCTAGCTAAATAGATATTTAACAACTCAGATAGATAGATAGATAGATAGATAGATAGATATGAAATGAGTCGCACACACGCACACACACATATATATAAATAGAGAGATAGGGATAAATATATATCTAAGGGCTAGCTAGACTGATATTAAACGATTTAGAAATGAATAGAGTGATACACACACACACACACACACACACACACACATATATATATATATATATATATATATATATATATATATATATAGAGAGAGAGAGAGAGAGAGAGAGAAATATGAAAAGGGACTACCTAGATAGATATATAGATATATAGATAGATCCCCTGTATCAATCCTTATAGTCTTATGTATTATTGCTTTTCTAGCATTGTCTGTGCTTTGTTAGTTGTAGTTTCTTAAGATTAAGAGACCGTCGACCCTGTAGAGCCGTAATAATGTTTTTTAAAAATAACGGATTTGACATAGATATAAAAACTAACCTAAACGACGTAGATTTTCTAGATGTTACCTTCAACCCAAGAAAAGGCACATATAAACCATAAAGAAAACCCAATGATAAACCACTGATTATCCACACATCATCCAATCACCCGATTTCGATAATCAAACAGATACCAAAATAGATTAACTGCATGCTTTCCGACAATTCTTGCAATAAAACCATATTTAACGAATCTAACAAAGACTACGAAGCAGCCCTAATATATAGTGGATTTTCGGCAACACCCGCATACTTACCACAGAGAACAAGGCGAACAGGAAGAGAAATATCATATGATTCAACCCACCGTACAGGAAAAACTTAAAAACAAACGTAGGTAAAATATTCTTCAAACTCTTACACAAAAACTTCTCGGACTCAAGCACCCTACACAAAATATTCAACAAAAACACAGTAAAAATGAACTACAGTTGCACCGAGAACATGGCACAAATAATAAAAAACGAAAATTATCAACAAACCACCGAACAAATTAAACCCACGTGTAACTGTAGAATAAAGAATGAATGTTCCTTAAACGCTAACTGCTTACAAAACAACGTAATATACCAAACCACGGTAAAATCACCAGATAATGAAGAAAAAGTATACTGAAGGACCCTGGAAACAAGGAAACTATGCACTCAAAACATCTTTCACAAATAGTAAATACGCGAACAGCAAAATGCTTTCCAAGTATATCTGGGAAATTAAAAACAAAACACAAATCACACGGAAAATATCATGGAAAATAAGGAAAAGATCATCAGCCTACAACAATCAATCAAGAACCAGCAACCTTTGCTTGGAGGAAAAAATAGCTATTATTACCTTCCCAGACCAAAATAAATTACTAAATAAACAATCTGAGCTCATTTCAAAATGCATACGTGAAAACAAATTTTTACTACGTTACTTAAAAATCGAAAACTGAAATGAATAAATACAACTAAACAAAATAATAAAAAAACAAGTAAAATAAATTAACCGAAACAAATAATAAACAAATTAACAAACCACTCCCGTTAGAATAGACGAAATAGAATAGATAAAAAATAATAATAAAATACATAAAAAACAAGTAAAAATAATCAACCCAAATAAATAAATAAATAATAATAAACAAATTAACAAACCAATCCCGCCAAAATAACCGTTAGAATAGTCTACAGCAGCCAATCAGAAAAATTGGACGTAAAAATATCTATAACTGCTATATAACGATAAAAAACATTACTACGTTACTCAAAAATCGAAAACGAAATAAAGTAAATAAAGATATACAAAATAAAAAAATAAGTAAATAAATAGAAAACATAAAAATTAATCCAAATAAATAAATAAACGAACACATTAACAAATCACTCCCGCTAAAATAACCGTTAGAACTAATAAAAATAAGCATAAATATGCAAAAACAAGTCAAAATAATCACTCCAAATAAATTAATTAGTTAACTGCCACCCCCCGCCAAAATAACAGAATAGACTATGGCAAACAATCTAAACATTGGACGAATAAATAGCTTTAATTATCTTCCCAGACCAAGTCTAACTATTAAATAAGCGACCTAAGACAATCCACCCCCAATTTTTTACTATGTTAATAAAACATTAAAAACCGAAAAGAATAAATAATACAAAATGAAAAACAAGTTAAATAAATTAACCCAAACAAATAAACAAACAAACAAGCCACTTCCACAAAAATAACCGCCAGAATAGATTACCCACAACGCACCACTGACACATATATATAAATAGTCAAGGAAAAATCCAACATTCGCCGCCTGACGATTGCGTCTAGCATGAAACAGCCTGTCGCCTCTGAGTGTTGACTTCAATGTTCACTTTTATGTTTATACTTACATACATATATATCGGAATTCTTTATTTTGTTACTTCTCTTCAATATTCTTCCAGCAAATGCACGCACTCACGCTCTTTTTCTTTCTCTCTGTTTTTCAAACACACACACACACACACACACACACACACACACACACACATATATATATATATATATATATATATATATATATATATATATATATATATATATGTATATATTATCGTGGCCTTGGGATGCAGGTCAAATGAGATCACGTCACCAGAAGAGACCAACTGGAAATGGGTTATAAAGGAAGTGAAGACGAGAGACTTTATCAATGCCTAACGACCAAGCCATTGTGTAGAATGGAGATAATGTTTACGAGAAAAGGTTTTGAACGAAATATTTTTAGAATATTTTCAGATAAATCTTACATTGCAGCTACAAAACTGACCATACATAAACTTTTGTAAATGTGAAAACATAGAGAAGTAGCTTCGTGTTCTTTTACTGTGGGTTTTCTTCCAAGAACATCAAGTCATTTCATCAAAAAGATCGTAACCATGCATTTTTTAGTTTCGCGCAAACGCGTTGTTTTTGATTTTGTCGACTGCACAGTATAGTGGTGACAGTTGGCACAGTGAGCAAAACAGCACCATGACGTAATTCACTATGCCAGAAATCTGGAAACGGCATGCTGTATTTCTTGGCATTAGCGTTGGAATCTCTAATACGAATATTTAAAAGTGTTTGGGTTTAAATCTGAGGACATTGCAGAAGATTCAGAAGCTTTAGATGTGTCTAACGATAAAAAAGGAACTCCCGAATGTGTTGGTGTTGGCCTCAGACACAACACGGAATCCTAAATCATGTGCCTGAGAAGTTAGTGGTTCCCTGGATCAAAAGGGTGGTTGAACACCCTATGCCTGGCAATAGGACTCTGCGCCATACCACACAAGCAGGAGAAACCAGTCATGGCTATCAGACAATTTCTGTGACTACATCACTCCTTACATCTGGCTACCTATCTCCCCTTGATTATTATGAATGGGGCGCGGTTGAGTGAAAGACCAACAAAACTCCTTGTAACACCAAAGATGTACTGAAGGCAAAGATTATGTCAGCATTTACCAACTTAAACTGGGAGACCGTCCAGAAGAGCTGCTGGAGATTCCGAAGTTGTCTGGCGGCCATGGTTAAAGCCAATGTCGATTATATTGAATAAATTTACTCTTTAGTATTTCAAGATATTTTTGTGTAATTTTGGTAATTATATGTGTTAATGTGAAATGTCAGTTATTTTCGTTTTTTTTTTGCGTAATTTAGACGACAATTTATCTATGGCGCCTTGTACCGTACCTGCCTAAATTACAGGCTAATTCCTTTGTTTTCGTTGTTTTCTGAAAACATTTGTATTTAAGTTCAAAAGATACACATGAGACAAGTGTTCAGAATTTCAGCTTTTACTTCCGAGGATTTACATTTAATTCTATTAAACAACTTAGGACATACCACCTTTTGTATTAGATCACCCCATTTTGGGGTCTGTTGAAGTAAAAGAGCAAATAGTCTTCAAGTAAATAATATTTAATACTCTGTTGCATAACCCTTCCTTGCAATAACTGCATCAAGTTTGTGACCCATTGAAATCAAACTGTTGCATTCTTCATTTTCCAAACCTGTAAAGCAGTTTCTTTCAGTTCTTGTTTGTTTGGAGTGGTTTCTTCGTTTCAGTCTCCTCTTCCAGTGATAAAATGCATGCTCTATTGGGTTATGGTCTGCTAAAGGCTAAAAATGTTCACGTTTTTCTCTTACTGAAGTCCATTCTTGTTGAAAGTAAGTTGTGGGTCATTGTCCTGCTGCATGATAAACTCTCCCCCCGATTAATTTGGATAGATTTCTCTGTAAATTAGCATGCAAAATGTTTCTGTATTCATTCTGCTGCTACCTTCATGAGTTACATCATGGCTAAATATGAATGAGCCTGTTCCAGAAGCAACCATGCAAGCCGATGCCAAGACAATGCCACTACCATGCTTCACAGATGAACTAGAATGCTTTGGATCATAAGCAAATCCTTTCTTTCTCCACACTTTGGCCGTTCTATCAATGTGGTAGAGATTCATTTTGGTCACATCAGTCCATAAACTTTCTTCGAGAACTTTTGTCGCTCATCTCTGTACTTCCTTGTAAATTCTAATCTGTCCTTCCGATTATTAAGCTGACGAGTGTTTAGCATCTTGTGCTGTGGTTTCTATATTTCTCCTTTCGAAGTTTACTTCGAACGGTGGATTGTGACACCTTCACCCTAGCACTGGGGAGGTTGTTGCTGATGTCACTGACTGTTGTTTTTAGATTTTCCCCCACGACTCTGACACTGTTTCTTTTTCAGGAGATTCCAAATTTCTGTGTTGGTTATGCCAAATATTGTCCAATGGCACTGATTTATATTCCTTCTTTTTCTCAGCTTCAAAGTGGCTTGCTTTTCTCCCATAGACAACTCACTTAATGTTTGTTTATACTTTTTAACAAGAAATGCAGTCTTTACAGGTGAAACCCAATGTTAAACCCAAGAGTAGACATTCAGTGCTATTTAATTTTTAAACAATTGATCTCAAAAGCAATACCTTGGCAACAAGAAACACCTGTCAGTTACGTCTGCCAATAGTTTGGCTCACTTGAAAAATGAGTGGGCTCAATCAAAAGTTGATATGTTCTAAGTTGTTTAACACATGTTATTGTAAATACAGCCAAATAAAAGCTGATATTCTGAAGTCTTGTCGCATATTCATCTTTTGATCTTAAACCAAAATGTAGATAGATAGACAGATATTAAGTTAGAATAATCAATGACAAAATGTAAAAGATTCTTATGACTCCAAGCACGCACAAAGAAGCTGATTTGATATTTTAATCTTTTATTTTTTTAAATATATGTTATATCTATCTATCTATCTGTCTGTCTCTCTCTCTCTCTCT
>OZ038503.1:1996944-2004444 GCA_964036315.1 Acanthosepion esculentum
CGGGCATGGCACAGCACGGTCTCTTCGTCGTCCCCTCACAGATAATTCCATCGTGTTTCAGTATCGTTTCTCTCCCACACATTGACATTTCTTTCTATCTTTCTCTATCGTTTCTCTTTTAGTCACTTTCTTTTACTCTCTCTTTTCTAATTTTTGTTTCGATTTATCTTGCTGCTCCTTCATTTATCTGTTTCTTTTTCCTTCGTTTTTCTCTCTTTTCTTCCACTTGCTTTTCTGTTTTCCCCTCTTCGTATTCTTTATCTCACTCTCTCTAGTTTTTCTTGCGTTTCTTCGTTCGCTTCTTCCCTATTTTGATTTTTCTTTCGTTCTTTTCTACATTCTCTCTTTCTCTCTCTCTCTCTCCCTCTCCTTTCTATATATTGTATCTATTTATTATTTCCCTCCTCTCTTTATTCTCATTATCTCTTCACAACATCATTTTAATGTCCCCATTTAAATTCTTTCTCTCCTAATTTCGGAATCCATTTTTATCTATTTTTATAAATCTTTTAAAATTCCTCAATTTATTTTCAGAAACTTTATGTCTGTCTTTCTTCTACATCAAACACCACACGATATTAATTCGTTCATGCATATCTATCTATCTATCTATCTATCTAAATATGTTTATAATCAGATATAGAATTTACATATAGATATTTAGAATTTACAAATAGGAACGATGATTTAGCTTATCTTCATACCCTGCCTGGTGGCAAACGCTGCTGATGGCGCCAGGGGTGACGGTACCGCCATAGCCACCGAAACCGTGATATCACCCCTGATCGGCGGCAGATGAAGACAGGGTATCGCACGTGTTAATACACGTTGTATGTTTAAAAAAAATAGCAGCCTAGTTTGTTTTTTTTTTCATATATATTTATGTATCTATTTATTCATCGGGCTCTGCTCTCCCTCCTTCTCCCTCTCTCCCTCTCTCTCATATATATATATATATATATATATATATATATATATATATATATATATATATATATATATATATATATATCTTTGTATATATATATATATCTTTGTATATATATATATATATATATATATATCATTGATATTTGGGAAAACGTTCATGAAAGTATGTTTCTAAAATAATACCCGATAATCATTTAAGCCTATATGGCTTCATCAGATGGATAATGAAAAATATGTTCTGCACATATATATATATATATATATATATATATATATTATTGACATTTGGGAAAACGTTTATGAAAGTATGTTTCTAAAACAATATCCGATATTCATTTAGCCTGTATGGCTTCATCAGATGGATAATGAAAGATGTGTTCTGTATATATATATATATATATATATATATATATATATATATATATATATATATATATATATATATATATATATATAAACCAATTTATAGAGAAAGAAGTATGACAAAGTCTTTTGTGTGACGTATTCCGTACTTAAGGATTTTGTCGAACTAAGATTTTGTTTAGGTTGATGTGAATACACCTGCGCACAATTGAAAAAGATCATTTTAAATAAAAAAACAACACTTTTCCATTTTTAATGCGTTTTTTTATGTTTTCATCACTTTTGTCATCAAATATCTCACACTCTGATAAGATTTACTAAGAATGATGAAAACTTTGTAAGGACCTAGAAAAAGTTTACTTTGGATTATTTAGCGATTGTGTGTGTGTGTGTGTGTGTGTGTGTGTGTGTGTGCGTGTGTGTGCGTGTGTGCGTGTGTTAAAATCTCTTCAAATTTAACCCACTTACATTCATGACGAAATGAATATACAAATAATATATTTGTCTATATATGTGTATGTAGGGATAAAGACACATCTAGCTCAGTGTTCATATCTATCGATCTAGCTATCGGTATGTTTCTGTTTGTCTCCCCGCCCCTCCCTCCCCCTCTCTCTCTATATATACATATATATATATATATATATACATATATATATATATATATATATATATATATATATATATATATATATGTATATATATAGAGAGAGAGAGAGAGAAAGAGAGAGAGTAGTTATATAGTAGGTGTGTGTGTGCATTTGCATCTGTTTTTCGATAGAATGATCTATCTCAGCATTTTGATATAAGCCTCCTTATATATCTCTATGACAGCATTTTCATATTCATAATATATATATATATATATATATATATATATGTGTGTGTGTGTGTGTGTGTGTGTGTGTGTGTGTGTGTGTGTGTGTGTAGCTGGCCACTCGTATTCGAGGATATCTGTCTCCTAGGGCAGATAGCCAATCCCTATTTCAAATGCTTGCTCAGGCATATTTGTGTTTGTTTACCCCCCTCCCAAAAAAAAACTACCCGTGGTTTATGGTTTATACTGCAACTATGCTGAACGGACCTGAGTTACAGTTTCTACGAAAGAGCGTGTTATCTAGCCTGATGAGGAATCTGAACGAGGCCATGTTAATTATGTATTTCGGAAGCAATCTCTCTTTTATACGCGTTTCGTTAAAGACGACCGAAAAGCTACTCCGATTTATTTAATTTCTTCTTGTGTTCGTACAAATCTTTTCTTTTCTATACACATAGTGTGTCAAAACTGTACAAAGTTCTGCATATGCGAGTGTTTTTCGGCTATTCTTTTAGCAATTATCAAGGGCGATTTTTATTTTTGTTTATTTTTAACTGAATGTCTGGCGTTTTATGCGTGTGTCTGATGTTATTTTTACTTTTAACTGAATGTATGGTTGTAATTATAGAAATGATTTTTCCAAACACGGTCAGCACATTCTGGCCGTGTTCTTAGTCACTGAGTGTTGGCTTTTCCTTTTTTATTATTAGGGCTTCCATTATTTTTAATCTTTTTACATCTGGGTGAGGCTATTATACTTGTATTTTCTACTAGCTTGTTTCGGATGGAGTTTGATAGGTTTTTGTGTGATTAAATGTGTCCTAATTGAGCTATGGTCGGGTAGGTCACGTAAATCGTTTAGATAGGAAAGTAATAGTATGACCAATGTAATCATTTATGACTTTAATTTGATGAGGAACACTATTCCTTATCAGGCATTTGAACTCGTAAATAATGTTGGTTCTTTGTAGTTTTGATTTTAAGGCTGTTGTTAATGTTAAATTTAGCGGTTTGAAATATTTTGTAAATATATAATTAAATTAATTTTCTTGTTCAGGTCGAGTGGGGGTATTCGTTTATGATATTTTCCATTTTTGAATTCCCCAAAACACAGGTCAACGAGCAAACGAACGATCCCCTCTGTAAATGCGGGGCTGACATGCCGCCGTGCTCAACATGTCCAGATCTAAAATGGAAGTCGATGTTCAAGCGTGACTGTATCGCGAACCTGACTGGAGAAAACAAAAAAACAACAACAACAAAAAATACACATATTCAGTTGAAAATAATAAAAAAAAAATCGCCCTTGATAAAAACTAAAAGAATAACTGAAAGAGATTGGATATTCAGAGCGTTTGGAAAGTTCTTACATACGTTGTCTCCAGAAAAGAAAACATTTGTACGAGCACAAGAAAAAATAAATAAGTCGTCTTTGAAGAAACAACACACGCATATATACCGGCTGTAACAGCAAAATTGTCCGAATCGTGTAACTGCGTGGGATAATTGTCCATGTCACAAAATGTTTAATATCTAAAAACAACTAAACTAAATGAGTTTCTTATTTCCAGATAAGACGTTTAGCCATCTTGTCAGTGTTTATCGTAAAAATCACTGAAATCACCTTTGAGATAAAGAACAATTTAGAAAAAACAACAATTAGAAAAAAGAACAATTTAGAAAAAGAACAATTTAAAATTGTTTTGTATCAGCCCCACTATGTCTTTCAAACTGAGCAATGGTGAGAGGAAAAAGATCATTCAGGCCTTCACTAATGGTACCAATATTCAAACTCTGGCTTCCATCTTCAAAGTCTATCCAGCAACCATCAAGAGAATGGTGAATAAGTTTAAAACAGAGGGAACAGTGGAGAGGAAAATTGGATCAGGGTGCCACAACAGCAGGAGGGGACATCATTTCAACTTAGAGCTAAATCTCTCTTCTTATCTAGCTCTAACAACTTAATATGAGGAAAACTAGCAGATCACAATGAATACCTCAAAAACCAAACAAGAACAGTTCAGAAATCCTGGTATTGTCTGGTTTCAGATTAGACAGGGAAATGCACCAAACATAGCTAATGTCTGTTAAAATTCTATAAAAAAGAAAAAAAAATAATCTCTCTGAGTTTATTTTATATTTCTTTATATTTTTGCTGAATAGGAGTAGATAGGTTCGCCTATCTCCCTAATCTGTTCAACAGAAATATAATTTTCTCCCTTGTTTCCTAGTTAAGATTGGTTTTCCAGTTTTTTCAAAAGTCAACTTCAAATCTACACTCCCAACGTCTCCATCCAATCTATAATATTATATTAATATTTCCATTTCATGTGAGTGAAAAACGTTAGCCCGAGAAGGTGCTACGAGTCACTCACCTGTAGGCTATCACCAGTCATTTTGATGACATGCAGAAAAAATGATCTCAGTGGTATAAGGGTTACTACGTCATAAGATGCTCGAAGACATTAACATTTTTTTACAACTTGAATGCACATATTGTACAAAGTTTAATCAGCGTCATCCTTCAAATTCATGCAATTTTATTTTTTGTTAATGTATCAGAGAGAAATTTTTAAAATTACAAGCTTCGAAAATGGTACACAAAATCGCCTTTAATATAGCGACAGGAAATAAGCGTTCGAATTCTTTTGAATAACCAAACTATGGGGTACATGTGGATATCAGAGATATTTTCAGTTGCAAAACGGTTCATCGCAACAGCCTGACATGCATTACCATATACTTTGCCACTCTGAGCTTCATGCTTATCGCGGTTGATAGACTTGCAACTTTTCAGCGGTTCTATTCTCCAGCCTTTTTCAGATGCCCCTCATCGTTCTTGTTTAACGTTCTTGCAATTCCGAAACCAATTCTTTATTCAATCAATGGAAGTAGCTCGTTCTCGCCCCCATTTGTCAGGTTGTAGTGTGTATAAATTTCGGGGATTAGAAGTTATCATTATTTACATGCGGACTGTTGTCTTTATCTTTGTTATTATTATAACGTTATGCATCGTAGCCTTCATCAAGTCCTTGTCGATCCTATTAACTTTCGGGCAACTGAACTCTTTATTTAAGTAAACTGATCTTGTTCTACTGACCATATCCAGGCATATCACATCTGTAGAGGAATATGCCGGGATAAACGATGAAACACGGCTCTACAAATTTAAATATTTTTTTTATAAGTGATTATTAGTTATCTTTCAAATTGAAAGAAATGAATCACAAAGATTCTTTGCAGAACAACTTCGCAAAAAATATTTTATTTTCTCTATCTTTACAATACAGCCGTAATATTTGCGTTAGGTAAGAAAATAGAATGCGTCTACATATATGAATGTGTGTCAAGTATTTACGTAGTTTTATGTATGCGTGTAATGTTCTAGCAGTTGGCAGCCGATACCCAGTGACCTGTGTTAATATTACTGTTTACGCTTATAAACAAACTCAGTCTGTATGTTGTTTTGTATTACTTAACTCAACATCGCTAAGCCTTTTTGTAATATAGTATACTCCAATAAATATGCGAAAATGTGAGTAATTAAGTTTTGAGAATTTCAATTTGTATAACAACAAACAACCTTAGTCAAAGGTTAACTGAAAAAATAATTTTCTGCGGGCTAAAACAATCGCTTTTATAACCGAGAAATCGGCTTCGAAAAGACTAAAATTTAGATTTTATTAAATTATTCGTTAATAGATATTTTTCCAGTTTTTAAATATCTATTTTTAGGAAGGAAAATATTATTGATCATTTTCTGGAGTAAGTCTTCAGATCTTCGTAGCAGACGATAAACATTGTTGTTTCAAAAATTCAAAGACTAAAGCGGGTTTCATATGACGTCGCCCATTGCTTAATATATATGAATACAGAAATTCAAATCTGGAGCCTGCAACATGCACAAAAATGTATAAAATATTCTGTGTGAGCCAGTTTTGTACAAAAAAGAAGTGTTTCTATTGACTGTACGTACATCTTTAGTATTTTCTACAATTTTGTAACGGGGTCCCATTTTGTGTGTGTGATATCCGTCGCTCTCAAGAGAACCCATGGATCTGCGCCTAAAAAGTTGTACCTCAGCTTCTAATGGCGGTGCAGCATCTGTTATGACTGTACATGCTCACAGGGGAGGGACAGTCTCGATTAAAACAAATTCACGTGAAGAAGGTCTTCCACGATATTTGATGACTACTTTACGTCGAGCACACTTCTTCCCGGCGCAAGCCTTCGTTACTCCTCTCCTTACTCCAGCCCTCGGTGTATATCGCGACTCCAGCGTGATCGATCGTTGGCGACGTCTTCCCACCTCTCGTTGTCCAGTTTATTTATTATTTCACAGGTCATGCTCGCTCAGTTTTCCTGTATATAATGTTTAATTAAGGCTGTACGATATACAAGTTAGACACTCTGGAAATGTCCCATGCGAAAATAGCCTCGTGGATTCAAATTTGGGTCATAGTAATTGTGAGCCGAATCTCTGGCTCAATTCGACTTAGTGGAAACAAGACGGACAATGATTGAGCAGAATAATCTACCCCTGTGGATTAAATAAAAGGTTCATTTCGTAATTCTCTACAGGCGATTATGGCTCTCGACAGTTCCTTGTTTTCTGTAGCTCTTAATTATGTTTGCATTTTTGCTATCTCCTAAACCATGCCCTGCCAACCATTTTCACAAATGCGTTAGGTAGGTTACAAATCTACTTGTTTAATCATAAGCATATTTTCTATTTATTTTGCCAAGTTAGAAAAATTAAAAGAAATTGACTACTAATTCTTGCTGAATCATTAGGTAACCCGAGTACTCGTCAAAATACTAAGTTGCAATAAAAAGAAATCCTGTATTTCAAAGTTGATTTTGATTGTAAACACTTTTCAGAAGATATCCGCAATGTTAATGCTCCTGACCTGGCATCTCGGTGCCAGTTGTTTGTAATTGTTTGACGCTCTTTCCCCTACGTTACATAAATTTTATGAATTTAAGAACTGTACTAGATTGGTGGCAAAATCTCATTCTACAGTTGAATTGGCCAGAGATATAACCGAAAGTTCTATTCTAACAGTTTCTTTTCTTGCATTTCTCACTTATTGATGGCTCTCCTTGCTTTCCAGTCAACTTTGATCTTCAAAAATTGAAATGCAAACTTAATCGTTATCTACTGTCTTCTTGATTACTCGTTTTTTATTGTTCTCACACCTTAATAATGGTTCACTTTTTTCTTATTTTTTCACAGTCAGTAACCCTTTTTGTCTTAGTGGCTTTACTGCCTTTCTGAGTGAAATGACTTTTTAAAAAAAAGATAAAATTCGGTAATATGAAATCGCTTCTTACGAAAGAAAAACCGAAAAAACTGGCACCGATCATTTCAACTTCTCCTTGCAAAGAAA
>OZ038503.1:2011944-2024444 GCA_964036315.1 Acanthosepion esculentum
CATGACAACGCAAGGCCTCACACAGCAACCCAAAAGGTGCAGTCCCTCAACGAGCTGGGCTGGGAACTGCTCCCTCATTCCCCTTACAGCCCAGACCTTGACCCTTCAGACTTTCACCTGTTTGGTCTCTTGAAAGCGTTCACGAGAGGCACGAAGTTTAAAAGTGACGATGAAGTCAAAAGTGTTCTGAGCGACTGGCTGAGACATCAGTCCAAAGATTTTTAAGCTGAGGGAATACGGAAGCTTGTGCACAGATGGGAAAAGTGTGTGACAGTGCTGGGAGATTACGTTGAAAACTTTTTAATAAAGTAAGCTTCTATCTGTATTAGAAGTCCTTATACCGAAAAATTCACCTTATTTATTGAATGACCCTCGTATATATACTAAATACATACCTTTAATATGTGTATCTTAAAGGTATTTATTTAGTGTATTTTCTCCTTTTGGCACCATGAAATCTTCTTTTATGTCCGAGACGAAATTGTCTGAAAGTCCATGGAGGTATCTGAATGTACTGTTAGAATCACAATGAATTCCTTGCGTTCACTTACGCATAAATAGCCTTGAGAAACGGTAGGAATCCATAACTCCAAGCTCTGAGTTAAATAAGAATGACTGAGTGTACGATACTACCTTGAGATGGCAATCAGTGTAAGAGAAGTAAAACTCTGAATTCAAAACCAGCCTGAATGGGGATGGGCTTTGCCAGATTATCTTTCCCTAGACACACGAAGTCTGCTATGGCTGTAGTAAACGTGCTGCTGCTGCAATCATAATGGTTTATGTACTCGTGACGTAACGTGAAGACATCAAGGCAAGGCGAGTCCAGTAATCCAATACCGTGGAGGCATCGCATATCCTGCAGTCGTAGCATCAATGGTGAGTCTTGGAAAAATTAGCCAAACGGAGCTCAAACCTCGCCGAGCTAGTTTGAGTTCATAGTTTTCCGTCTTCTACACTGGTTGCCACCCAAGGCTATAGTGTCCCGTCTCTCTTGCTAGAGGGAGAAGAGATGCGTTCATTCACAAACGTATTTGCGTGTGAGTGTATATAACTCGACTGGAAATCGAACTCGACTCTCCAATTCATCATTCCGCGTATCCATCAAAACGTCAAGCTGCTCCGATCAAAAGCAGATCGTGTATAATCATCAAAAGATAAAATTATATGGACAGATCAGAAAACTAACATCATTTTCAATGCGATACTTTTCTTACATAGACAGATATAAAACATAGATAGATAGATAGATAGATATATAGATAGATATGAACAGAATGAGATAGATAGATAGATAGATAGATATGAACAGAATGAGATAGATAGATAGATAGAAATCAGAAATCGATATAAAGCAGATAGATAGAGAGAGATAAAAAGAGATACTATAAAACAGAGATCGCTATATATATATACATATATATATATATATATATATATATATATATATATATATATATATATAGATAGTTAGATAGATAGATAGGTAGATACGCATACAATCTCAGGTATTTACACTGGGTGGGGTTCATATTGTTGTTTTGTTTTGTTTTGTGTTGTAATCTTTCTTTTATGATTTCCCCCACTTTTATCTACTGCAGTATTTGAAGTGATCCCAACATTTGCGAATTCCATTTTTTATTTAACAAATAAATCTATATTTCCTTCTTTTTTTTTCACTCTCAATTTTCTTGCGTAGTTGGCACAAAATGTGTCTTTTTTTCACCTCGAGCGGAACTTTCGCGTCTTTAATGGATTTCTTTCTTAGTCTCTGCAATTCTCGACCTGTTTTATTTTTTCCGCTTTCTTCGCAATTTTCTTCGCTTGCAGTTTCGGAAGGAATTCTTTTTGTTGATGTTTATTATAAATGGGCAACTTGTAAATTATCAATAAGAGAAAAGGAATCGAGTGTACCGTTCTCGACAGAAAAGTAGAAATTCGCTTCTTTTCCATAAATCTGGATACTTTTTTGCTTGTTTTTAAATAATCTCTTCCTCTACTGCTATCAATGCTAATACTACACACACACTTATCTGAAACCTCCTGACGAGTGGACGGAACGATTACATAAATGTTCATCTACGAAACTTTGAAGTTGAGGTACTGAATCTAACTTCGATCAGCTGACAAAATTTATTTGCATTAATCCTATATATATATATATATATATATATATATGCAGATGTGGAGCCTCCATCGATGAGTTTGGTTTGCATCCTCTCTCCTGTCGTCGTAGTGCCGGCCGCTTTCCACGGCATGCAGCAATTAACGACATCATCAAAAGAGGTTTGGGTGCAGCTGGGTTCCCTTCCCAAATCGAACCCGTAGGCCTCGACCGTGGTGATGGAAAGCGGCCGGATGGCATTACCATTTTCCCTTTTAAAATGGGTAAGTCGTTGATTTGGGATGCAACCTGTGCGGATACATTTTCGGCCGGTAATTTGAACAGGTCCGCGGTTGAGCCGGGGTTCGTCGCCCGAGACGCAGAGATGAAAAAAAATAGTTAAATATTCTTCTCTTGCTGATAGATTTTTTTTTTACTCCTGTGGTAGTGGAGACTTCAGAGGTTATTGGCCCTCGTTCGATGGCGTTCCTTCGGAGGATTGGCGCGATTGCGTCTCGATTAAGGAACGAGCCTCGCGAAACGGAGTGGGTCTTGCAGCGTGTCTCACTGGCGATGGTTCGAGGTAATGCTTTCTCCATCATAGCGGCTGGCAGAGGATAGAAAAAAATTGTTTATAGTTACGTTGTTCTGGAATTGTCATCAATGGTCGACTGAGCTTGCTTTGTTTCAATGACTTTTGTTTTGTTATTATTCAATAAATGGAAAATAAATTCTATAAATGGAATAGCCAAGACAGTTGAAAAAGCTATGACGTCAACCTTAGTAAGGATTTAGAATGTTACAATCCACGAGTCAAATAAGAAATAAGAAAATTGTAGGCGTATCAAAAAATTTAAGTCGGTATATCAATATATAATTATTATTATTTTTGAAAAATTATTCTTGTGAACACCACATCACTTGCAGACCCTCTAATCAGACACGATATGAAGATATTTTGATTTGGGCCTCAACTGAAATGTTATGCACTGATTTGCTGTATCGCGCATATTTAGATATGATGCATGTGTGTTTCAAGCTCTTCGTTTTAGGTATAACGATAAACTACATCCGGCAGCAAGGACATTAATCGGGAGATTGGAGATTTTGAGGAGCGTGGAAACACATCTTAATTGCTCTCGTTTTCAGGTCCACATCTATTAGGGCCCCTAACTATAGACATATAGTTAAGCCTGAAACAATAATCAACAGTACATTTTTATAGGAAAATGTCAATGCAATAAAAAAAATATAAAAATATATTTTACAGTAAAATTAACAATAATAAATTTTACAATCTACAATCGATATATCTAAAGCTCATACCTTTGTCCTGAAAGCATAAAAATACGTACAAAATATTTAGATTTTGGCATTAATAACCCATATGGATGTTGATATGCAGCAAAACAAAACCAACCAACCGACAATACTTATTTCTACTAAAATTAACAATAAATCCTATTTATAGTAAAATTACCAACAATACATATTTAAGGCAAAATGACAATTTATAGGTTGTGGAAGAAATACAGTTGGGTTCAAAATATTTAGATGTTGGCCATAAATAATCCATACAGGTGTGCATATGCCGCTAAAAGTCAACCAAACAACCGTAAGCCCTTATCAGACTATGTGGCCTGTTAGGTTTTCGTATATTTGTAACACCGGCATCACCTTGTTCACGCGCTGTTCTCTCACACAGTAGTAGTAGTATTAGTAGTAGTAGTATTAGTAGTAGTAGTAGTAGTAGTAGTAGTAGTAGTAGCAGTATATTAATAATAATAATAATAATAATAATAATAATAATAATAATAATCTGCAACTTTTACGGAAAGGAAACCGCAAGAAATTGGTATGAACACCACATTGATCCGGTTACGGAGATAGGACCTCTAACAATTTCATGGCACTTTACAATAGACACAGACAGAAGAATCAAAGCTAATCGCACAGACATCGTGATCAGAGACCACAAAGATAAAATGTGCCTCCTTATTGATATATGGTAGCCCCTGCAGACTGTAATATATCCTTGAAGATCTTCAAAAACCTATCAAAATACAAGACCTTGAAATCGAAATCTTAAAAATGTGGCACATAAGAATACCAATAATTTTAGTTGTAGTTGTAGCCCTTAGATTCATTGGAAAAGATTCCAATAAACTCATTGAAGAGATTCCTCGTAGCCCAATCCTTAAAGAAATACAAAAATTATATTCGCAAGAAGAACCCTCACCTTACGAAGGGCTTCATCTATGTAAAATATGTGTGATTTTAGGTTTGCTTTTGTTTTTGTTTTTTTGTAATGCAGAGCGGAAATGGTCCTGATTACATTTCTGAACTTAGGTCTCTGGTTGGGTTCCGGTAAAATAAATGAGCATACACAAGAAATCAAAGGAAATAATAATAATAATAATAATAATAATAATAATAATAATAATAATAATAATAATAATTTCCTACGGGAAGGAAACTGAAAGAAACTGGTACGAACACCACCCTGACCCGGTTACGGAGATAGGACCTGTTACAATTCTATGGGACTACACAATACACACTGACAAAACAATCAAAGCCAACCGTCCAGACATTGTTATTAAAGACCACAAACAAAATAAGTGCCTCCTTATTGATATGGCAGTCCCTGCAGACTGCAATGTATCACTGAAGATATTCGAAAAGCTGTCAAAATACAAGGACCTTGAAATAGAAATCTCAAAAATGTGGCACATGGGAACATCAACAATCCCTGTTGTAGTTGGAGCCCTTGGACTGATTGGAAAAGATTCCAGTAGGCTGATTGAAGGGATCCCTGGAAGTCCATGCCTCAAAAAGCTACAAAAAATTGTTCTGACAAGTACAGCCCACACTTTACGAAGGGCTTTATCTATGTAATAATTTTGTCATGATGCCATTTCTAACCTTAAGTTCCTTGGCGGGACCCGGAAAGAAATGTGTAAACGCCAGATATGAAAGGAAATAAAAATAATAATAATGAGGTATGCGAATTCACCATTATCAGTAATTGAGAATGAGCAAATGAAGCTCTTGTGGGATATGACCATATTGGCTGGCAAGTGCTTCGAGAGCAATAGCTCTGATATTACACTTGTACACTCGAGCAGCTATGAATGAATCCTGATAGATATTTTTCTTGGGAAACGAACGTCGTGAAGGCAGAAGATGCGAAAATGCAGATCTAACAAAGACCTGTCAGGACAAATCAGAAAAATATACCAAGCAGCTCAAGTTGTCCCTGTTTTGGTTGGCGCACTCAGGAATATTTCTGCCTCGCAGGGCGCCTTGTGGGCACTTGACATCATTGAGACCGCACAGGTGGCAGACCTACTTCGAACAGTTCATGTACTGAGGAAAGTGTTGTGTCTCTGGGGGAACTGAGATATGACCTTCATTAAGCGACCGAAGCATTTAAGAATCGGAGAGAATATCAAATCTAATAATAATCATAGCTTACTATTTAGTGAGAATTAGTAAATGTGATAAAACCGGAAGAGAAATAATATGGTCGAATAACTGCAATGACAAGATTGTAAATTTTTTAATGTTATTCAAAATACGTTACCCATGAAAAATATGCGCTGAGGCAGGGAGGGGGGCGTGAGTTCGAATCTCGGAACATTTTTAAACGTATCAATTCCGATTATTCATGCTTTTATCCTAGAAGAAGTCTAGAGGGAATTAACTGGGTGAATTATTTTTAAAAAAAAGAAAAGAAAACAATATACATAGCGTTTTTTTTTCTTTGTTTTGTGAGGCGATGGGTGAGATCTGTAGATTTTTTAAGCCGGAAAAGCTATCAACGATCGACAAATTATCTGAAAATGGTCGAAGAATAGCCTAATCGACCTTCTTTAAAAACGCAGTCAATAAATATTTTATTTGCTCTTGACAACTCTTTTCACTTTTATTATAAGTAATTTTGTTTGATTGTTTTATTTTTTTATTTTAATGTTTTTATTTCTCTTTTCTTCCTATTTCGAAAAGGTTATTAGATTATGATAAAGATCTGAAAATGAAAGAAAGAAGACGCTACATCGTGCCGGCTTTTTTATATTTTTATTTCATTTCTTAATTTATTGCGCTGTGTTGAATCTTCTCAAAGCGCTTCTCCCTTTCTGTGTCTTTTTCTTCTTTCAACAGAATTATTCACTTTCCCTTCTCGTGTCTCCCACAACTTATTCAAAGCCTGACATTGTCTTCTCACAATTCTACTATTCCCGACTCTTTCCGAACTCTTTCGCTATCATTCTACGTATTGCCACGCACTTCCTTGTCTTTTCCGTCCAAAGGAGCTTATCCCATGTTCGACTGTCTCCTGACTACCGGCACAGTCTTTCCCAAGCGTTCAAGCGATCGACGCGTGCTGTCGGACCCGTCACCCGGCGCCAGTCGAAATGCTCGCGGCCATGATGCAAATCGAATGACAAGGCTGAGAACGACGACCCGCTGACAAGGACGTCGCTTACAACCACCGCTGCGCCCGCTATGATACATTAATGAAGAGCCAGACCAAGTCAAGGGAAAAAAAGGACATTATATTCACGCCACACGACCTCCTGGCTATCTCTCACCCTCAGTGCAAGCGAGCGTATCTGTTAATTTAATTACAGGCTTCATTCACTTCAGTTGGATTTCTTTGTTGTTTTTCTTACATGTTCCATTCCCTTCAACCGGGGACTGTTACCCTTTCCTAGCCTCGCCTAAAACTCCCGGCATACCTCGCTTCTTCCTTCTCTTCCTCTTTCAACTTCCTTTAATGATTCCTGCCTTGTTTCTTTTAAGAAAGATTTTCTTACTTCGTTGTGTTATTCTTCCTCTTCTTTTTCCTTCTTCTCTTGTCCTTCTCTTTTTCTATCTTCCTGGCTTAACGTGACCTTTCTCTTTTGATCTCTCTTTAAACAACCCCTGTCATCTATCACCTTCCCCGTTTTTACTTCCTCTATTTCTTATTTAAAATCATTGACTTTTACTTCTTCAATAATTACTTCTCACTTTTATTTCGTTTTTCATTTATCGTCTGTCTTACACAACTACTAATTCTCTATTTAAGCTCATATGTAGTTGACTCTCTTGTCTATTTAGCTGTAACGGCCCAACAATTGAGGTTAGACCTGAACTGCTGGACTACCCACACAGGTGATTTCATTCTAATGGCAAAGACCAATGTAGAACCAGATTTATTTTCGGAAGAACTGTTAACAGATGAATGGTGCCACGATGCAATCAATGAGCCATCCACAGGATTGTATTCTGTTTTCCTTCTCCTATAATGGATCATCCTGCCTTTAACCCATAACTATACAAAGATGAATTCGTGTCTTTTCCACGGGCATCGGTGTAAAATAAAATAAACAGAATCAAACGGAATTTTAAACCGGCCGGCGATTTTTACGACGTATTATACATTATACGAGGGTAAGCCACATCTTTAGCCTTGTCCACTGTCTTCTGCTTAAGCACGCTCTTATAGTATATACTATTGTGGTCCCTTGATCCAAGTTTGAGCTTGTCGCACCAGTTTTCTAGCAGCTGTTACAGTGTAAACATGACCGCTCCACATACAGTTTGCACCAAGGAGTAACAAAGAACAGTGATCAGAACCAGCAGAGAAAATTCTGCTTCATTGATGATAACTCTCTCTCGAGCTTACGGAATCTCCTCATCAGTGTTTTGTTTTTTTTAAGCTTATCACTCCAAGCAAGGCTGGAAGCCACTAGCACGCAAGGGGTTACAGAAGGTTTGGAGGAAGAGCAGATAGGAGTGGTAAAGGAGGGGATGTGGAGAAAGATAGTGGCTCGATCAAGGCAAGGGGGTTACAGAAGATTTGGAGCGAGAGCAGATAGGAATGAAAGGTGAAAGGATGTGGAAAAGGGAAGTGGATAGATCAAGGCAACTGGAGATGTCGATTGACGTTACACTTAAATAGTTGGAGATTATATTTGTCAGGGAAACGAATAAGGAAGGGAGTTCCACAGGCGAGATGTGCGAGACATGAAGCTATTGGAGTAGAAGAGACGTCTACATCTAACAGTTTCAACAGTGAAGGGGTGGGAACGGGATGCCAGGATGGTGGAGGCTGACGGGAGGTGGGGGTGTCCTGCTCCTTCTTCGCGCCTAACGCTTATCCTGCAACATTACAATTTCCCGATCCACTCATACACACATCTATGATATAGTGCAATGTCACCGTATTGTGTTAAAAACCTCAGATGACACATGAAACACACTATCGCCGCTGGCTGTTGACCTCAATGTCCATTGATATATATATATATATATATATATATATATATATATATATATATATATATATATATATATATATATATGTATAATTCATCGTGTCTAAAAGATATATATATAATATAATAGCATCATCCACATGCAAAAAAAGGCTAAGAATAATGGAAGCCTTATTAATAAAAACAAACAAACCAACACTTAATAATATTAACTTTGAACATGGACATAATATCTTGACCGCGTTTTGAAACAAAAAAATAAAACATTTTATAAAACATACATTCTAACAGTTAAAATATAATCATTTCCAAGGTTACCGATAAATCCATTCATCTAGACAAGGGGTGGTAGAGGGTTCAATTTTTAATTTCCTTTGTATCAGTTAATAGTTACATTTGAAAACCTTGGAAACCCTCAATTTTGAATCTTTGCAGTGCCGTTAACAACCGTAAATTTGAAAAATTAAGTTACTCCAAAATTCGCTTGATGAGGAAATGGAACTAATGTCTTTGGTTTAATAACAAAATTAAATTCAGGGGCTTTAGCTTCCATTTCTGAAACATGGTTATCACTGTGTAGCGATAAAACCATATTTTAAATCTATTAATTTATAATATTAATGCTCTGTAAATTTAAATTTACATTGAGCACTATTGTGTAAAAATAAAAATATCTATAAGAACACCGGATTTTATATCTTACTGTTCTTTCCTTTTTATTTATATATATATATATATATATATATATATATATATATATATATATATATATGTATGAGATTGATAGATTGATATGTGCGTGAGTAAATGAATTTGATAAAAATTATTCAATTTATTCATAAACCAAAGACAGAATTTCGAAAATTTCATGTTTGTTCCGCTTGTTTATATTAGACAAGTCCTCGGCGAATTTAAATAATTTTATTTTGAAAAAAAAAAGGACCCCTTAATACATTATTTGAAGAGAATAACTTTAATAATTTTACGAATAATGTATATTATGGAAATTATTGTCTTTAGAATTTATTGTTCGGTGAATAATGAAATTAACGAAAATAAGCGTAATTGTAAAATAAAAAATCTCTATCTATAAAAGGCAGGATGTGTGTGTGTGTGTGTGTGTGTGTGTGTGTGTGTGTGTGTGTGTGTGTGTGTGTGTGTGTGTGTGTGTAACAAATGCACGACCGCAATTTTCCACGGATTTGCACCAGAATTTACATGCACATTCTCCAAGTTACTGGAAAGGCCAAGACCGATTTTGCATTTCCCAACTCCCATCGATAGTGGAAATAATCGATTTTTTCATGCTTCTACGGCAATTTTCATGTAGTTTGCGGCCATTTTCTACTGGCCAGAGAGAGAGCCTATAGCTAGCTGTCACAAATAGGCAGGAACATTCTATTGGCCAGCGTGAGAGCCAACAGCTGACTGACACGAATGTTAACTAGTATGCAAAAAATCAATAGCTGCATTCGTCACAAGTGGGAAAAATTTAAATCTACTTGGCACTTTACTCCAATTGGCTCATTCGCTTGCTTAAACTCAACCTTGATTCTGATTCCGCAGAACTGGGTTGGGTGTGAAAAAGTAATGTTGTTAACATTCTTTTTTCATTCGGTTTTTCCAGTTACGAGTTCTTTTTTAAAGCTGATCGTTTTGTGTTCATTTTGTTTAGTTCTTTTTTCGTAACAGATTTAATGTTTAGTATAGAGCTTAGAAAAAAATCACAGTGTGAGATAGGCAAGAATTAAGGCATATAGTAACATCAACACGGCAAAGGGCACTTCTTTAAAGGCAAGGAAGGGCAAAATTATTTTAAGTCAAGTGATAGCGATTGCTGTATGAGTCGTACGATTTCTGAATCAAGCACAGGCAACGCCGGGCCATGCTGCTAGTAATCGATAAAATTAATACATTATTTGAAGAGAATAACTTTAATAATTTTACGAATAATGTATATTATGGAAATTATTATCTTTAGAATTTATTTTTCGGTGAATAATGAATTTCTAGTTGGTATCTAATCTATAAAATCTGACATAGTGTTTGCAATTTTTCAAAGTAATACTATTGTTATTATCAGCATGTTAGCAGGGACACTATTGTGAGTTGGCATGAGGTTTTAGTATTTATATTTCGAGTTTTATTAGATTTCATTTTAGTTTGTAGTTGGAAGCCTTCACTTACATAAATTTGCTTTCTAATTCAAAATGAAAACAGATTCGTCAGCTGACTTATTTTGACAATAGTACATTATATATTTTCATTAAAAGTCGGAAGAGACAGGTTTAATCATCTCCTACACTACAGGGCATACCGTACACACACACACACACACACACATATATATATATATATATATATATATATGTGTGTGTGTGTGTATGTGTGTGTGTGTGTGTGTATTACTTTAAACTTCTTTATTAGTAGATACTCGTGTTTGAGTAGAAGCTCCGTTTATATATTAAACAGCATATTTATTTAATTTCACCCGGCGGCCTGAATATTTGAGAAATCTTATTAAAGAAAGATTTGTGCTCATCGTCAATAACTTATTTCAGTTTTCTTAAAATTTAATTGTTAAAATGATACAAATATCTCGGATGAATAAAAATGAATTCCAATAAATTCTCTCTCTCTTCCTTTCTCTCTCTCTTTCTCTCTGTATCTATCTATCTATCTATATATATATATATATATATATATATATATATATATATATATATATATATTACATGAATCATTCATACAAAAAGCAGATAGTGTAGTTAATGATATAAATGGCGAGAATACATGTTTGCAAACAAATTTATTAAAATACATTAACCCACGAACCTCTAGATGAATGTTATGATCCCTGTTTTTAATAAATTCCAGTTACATAAGGTCTTTTTATACAAGTACATTCAATTGTTCATACAGACATCATCAGGTATGGAAATAGATTTGTTTTTTATATCCAGTTAATAACGGAACAACGAAAGATTAGATATGATCCGAAATATGTTTTTTTAGAAATGTGTTATTGTTAACGGTAAGAAATTTTGGAGCTTGCGGTCGCAACGCTGAGTTTGAATTTTTTTTTTAATTTAAAAGTGTGCGTTT
Source organism: Acanthosepion esculentum (assembly GCA_964036315.1). NCBI lineage: Eukaryota > Metazoa > Mollusca > Cephalopoda > Sepiida > Sepiidae > Acanthosepion > Acanthosepion esculentum. Next base: position 2,023,420 of record OZ038503.1, read on the forward strand.
TTTTACTAATATGGTAATAGGAGAATTCTTTTGATGTAGTAGTTTTTTTTCAGTCGATGTGGCATGAACTAAATTGTTCAATAAATAGAGGAATATCGCAGTTATTATCCGAATGTTGCACGTCGGATCAGCTCTTTTAATATCAAGTATGTGGTGCAGTTCAATTTATATTACATGAATCATTCATACAAAAAACATATATATATGTGTGTGTGTGTGTGTCTGTGCTCGCGTGTGTGTATGTGTGTGTGCAATGACGGACAGAAAAATTGCAACAGCTTCACCATGTTTCAATTTAGCCATGATATGAGGTACATATAATGCAACTGGATTATATTAAATAATCACACAGTTTTTTCTCAACAGTAGCCATATCATCTTTAGCTGTTAACACAGGATCGTATTAAAAATGGCGAATGACATCCTTCAATAGAGTGAAAGTTGTAAATGGGCTAATTGAACTATTCATGTCTTCCCATCTCATGATCTATGCATATTCAGTTGAGAGTTAAGTCTAACGATCGTACTGTCGGGGACATTCTTTGGACAGCTTTTAGAAAATGTTGAGTAACCCAAGCATTTATCCAGGAATAACATATTGCTTCCTGTTGCTGGATTCTTTATATAACGGGTTTAACTTCGTTCTAAATTCATATATGTCTCTTCAATGTTTACTTCAGGGACAATAAAAAGGAGAGAGTTGTAACACAGGCTAATCTCACGACATAATGCCCTATGTTGTACCTGTGAGTCGTCGGTGAATGTAAGATATCGCTCGTCAAAGCCTCACCAATTTACATTTGAGATAGCTAGATGTCGCCGTAAATTCTAATTCTAACCGTTTCTTTACTCGCTGTTGTCGTTAGTGGAACTCCTTTCCAGCACCATGCTTTCCAGCCAACATTAATCAGCAATAATGTAAATGGAATGTCAATAGCTATCTATTCTCCTCCTTGTTACTCTTCCTCTCTTCTCGCTCTTTAGCAATGATCTGAATTCTAACTCTTTCACACCCAGTAACCCCT
>OZ038503.1:2029444-2041944 GCA_964036315.1 Acanthosepion esculentum
GTCAGAAAAATGAAAACGTAGAAAGACGTTAACCAGGGAAAATGGGAGAGTGAAATTGAAATGGAAACTGAAAATCACGAAGAAAAAGCAAAGAATAATGGAATGAAAATCGGTAAGGAGACAAAAGCAAGAATGGCAGAGACGGAAATAAAAGCAAGAATGGCAGAGACGGAAATAAAAGCAAGAATGGCAGAGACGGAAATAAAATAGAAGAAAAGTTAAAGGGAAAGAATAATGCAACAAATGAGACGGAATTGAATATGAAATGGAAAAGAAAGAAAGAAAGAAAGAAAGAAAGAAAGAAAGGTAAGAGCAGGAAAAGAAAAACAAAATAACCAAAGAAGTGTAATATAGAAGAAAACAAAGAAAGATAAGAAAATTATTATTTTCAAGAAAAAGAAAAGGACCGTTTAAAAAAAAACAAAGGAAAGAAAGAAATAAAATGTGTCTGTGTAAAAGGAAGAAAGAAAAAATGAAAGAAAGTAAATGGTATGAAAAAAATAAAAAGTGGCTGTGTAAAATAACGAAAGAAAAAAGGGAAAATGTATGATAAAGAATAAGCAAGTGTGGAAAAGAAAGAAAGAAAAAAGAAAAGAAAGCGAAAATGTATAAAAAAAGAAAAAGTCACTGTGAAAAAGGGAAGTGAAAATATATGGAAAAAAGAAAAAGTGACTGTGTGAAGAAAGAAAAAAGTAAGTAAGTAAGAAAGAAAGAAAGAAAGAAAGAAAGAAAGAAAGAGAAAATGTATGAAGAAATGGAAAGAAGAAAATGAAACTGACTGTGTAAAAGAAAGAAAGAAAGAAAGAAAGAAAGAAAGAAAGAAAGAAAGAAAGAAAGAAAAAGATGCAAATGAGAGGCAGTATCTGTTGGGGAGACGAAGCTAAAAAAATAAAGAAACAAACAAAAAGTGCATGGAGGGATAACAAAACAAGTGTCGCGAAAAAAAATTGTTATGGAGAGAAAAGGAAAGAAGGCGAAGAGACGAAAAAAGAAAGAAAGAAAGGTCAAGAAAAGGAAAGAAAATAAAAAGAAAGAAAGAATATTCATATAAGAAAAGAAAGAAAAATTATTTTGGAAAAGAAAAATAAATAAATAAAAATTAAAAATAAGGAAAGAAATAGACAAACTATCAATAGTAAATATGTCACCGAAGTTAATATTTCTAAGGTTGGTTTTGAAATCGTCAAAGTATTTCAAGTGAGAAGCTGAGCACAAGATGATCTTTCTCCTCCAATTCTCCCGAGTTCATATTCTATCGGAACAAATCTAATCCCCAAATAGCCTAGTGCATTAAAGTGTTGGTCCGTGAATTTGGAGTTTATATGAATTCTGAGTTAACTAATTGAACCGGGTAGATTCGGATTGAGTGGAAAGAATATGAGCAAATATCTAAGCAAGATATGTTATCCTCGACATGGAGAGCGAAAGAAAATGTCCCCCGCCGTATATTAAATAAATGGTTCAGTTCGAAATAAAATGAGATTTACCCGGATCAACGGGAACCTGAAGGAGACTGAATTGCAACAAAATGTTGTGATAATAATAGAATGATTAGTCCGAATGTAAATAAAGTCTTGGGTATAACGATAAACCACATCCGGCAGCATGATCTCTGATCAAGAGATAAGGAGGTTCTGAGGAGCATGGAAATAAATAATTATTGTTTTTCCCAGAGCCACCCTCACCCGAGGTAGTAGCACCTGTTAGGGTACCAGCTATAAATCCAAAAAAGAATTTTAAAGCAAAATGACCAGCCATACATTTTATAGCAAAATTACCAACAATACGTTTTATAGTAAAATTATCAATAACACGCTTTATCTGTAGTTGAAGGCATACAATTGCGTTGAAAAATATATTCAGTTGAAGCCATAAAATTGTGTTGAAATTATTTAGATTTCGGCATTAAATAACCCATAGAAATTGACATGCAAAAAATCAACCAACAAACGAACATGAAAGAACAACTTTCGTGACATTAATCGATATAATTGCCTTCAATTTCTTAAATCAAATTAGTATCATTATTTTTATGAGTGTTAAAAGGTTATTATATGAGGACAGGTAAAAATATCATGGTTTCCTTCTTTCTTTCCTTCCTTCCTTCCTTTTTCACGGAATGTTTTCATGAATTTAATTCAGGTTATGAGTCTTTATTTTACGAGTTTTTCTTTTAAACATATTCTACATTTCGAAATATTTTAATATCTATTGTTCATCATTCACTGCATTCACAGGCATTAGGGTTTTTTTCAATTATGATACTGCCAACATGAGTAGAACTCAATGAAGATACATTACAATAATCTGAAAAAGCCATCTTCTTAACTGTAGTTACTCCCCCTCCTCCTTATATGTTTTTATTGTAGTTAGATTAGGGCGCCAAAGGATTAAATTCAAAAGGCAAGGATAATGGGAAAATATACAATTTGCATAATCTTTGACAGATAGATACATGGATAGATCTGAAAATCTGACGGAGATAGATAGATAGATAGATAGATAGATATAAACAGACTTAGATAGATAGATAGATAGATAGATATGAACAGAATGGGATAGATAGATAGATAGATAGATAGATAGATAGATATGAACCGACTGAGTTCGATAGATAAGGAACATACTGATATATATATATATATATATATATATATATATACAGATAGATAGATGTTGTTTACCTGATACATATATAAATATATATATATACATATATATATATATAGAGAGAGAGAGATAGAGATAGATAGATATGAACAGAGTTCGATAGATTAGAAACAGACTGATATATATATATATATATATATATATATATATATATATATATATATATATATATATATATCGAGAGAGAGAGAGACAGACAGACAGAGAAATAGATATATATATATATAGATAGATAGATATGAACAGGCTGAGTTCGATAGATTAGAAACAGATGTATATATATATATGTATATGTATGTATATATGTATCTATGTATATATATATATATATATATATATATATATATATATATATATATATATATATATATATATATATATATATATATATGTTGTTGCATCGAATGATAAGAATCGTGTTCCACATTTCTCTCTCTTTTCCTTCTTCCTTATTTCGCTATTTTTGTCTCTTGTGAATCTCACTTTTTTCTGTTTGATCTGCAAAACCAGATCACCGGATATTGTCAAGAGGAAGTGAATTTCGATGCCACCACGCGTCATTGGGAACGGGCGTCTCGCACGTGGCCATGGTGTTTCTGGTCCGGTCATTTTCGCCTCCTATCTCTGTCCCGGCACGCGGACACAACCCGACCACCTTCCACCGAACATTTGCCTACCGTTTCCTCACCTCTAATTTCGCACTATAAAATAATGAAAGTAAATAAATAAATAAAAGTTAAGTTTTTTTTCTTCCTTTTAATGTACTTTGTTAGACATTGGCATGCGCTTTATGCAACAGCCGACCTAAATGCTTCCATGCCGACGTGGTGAGGGCATATGTCATAGAAATGATAGCGATACTGCTAAAAGGCCCGCGCAAATTAGATGGCTTTTAACTAACGCCATTTTTAGTTTCGTCTTCCCAACAGACAGTGCCTCTCATTTGCATCTTTCTTTCTTTCTTTCATTCTTTCTTTTGCACTTTCTTTCGCTCTCTCTCTTTCTTTCGCTCTCTCTTTCTTTCGTTCTCTCTCTTTTTCTTTCTTCCTTTATTTTTCTTTCTCTCTTTCATTCTTTCTCTCTTTTTCTTTCTTTTTTTGATCTCATGTTTTTTTATAGATCTAACACTTTCTTTTTCTTATTCTTTTTTCCTGCCTTATCTCTCATTCTTTCTCTCTCACTTTTTTCTATTTTCCTTCCTTTCTATTTTGCCTGCTTCTTTCCATTCTTTTTTTATATTATTTAGTGCAATATTTCCTCATCAATCTTTGCTTTTCTTGTTTCCTTCAGTATGTTTTATATTATTCCCTTTCCAACATGTCACTTCCCTTAATTACCTAATCGAGCACTAGCAATTATTTTTTCTGTAGATTTTCAATTTTTACGAAGAATAATTGCAGAAAATTGTTGATATAAATTATAGGATAAAATAGCAATAAAACCCTTCATATGAATCTCTTTTTTGTTGTCCTCGATATGACGAATAACTACATCCGGCAGCAAGGCCTCTGATCGGGAGATTCGTGCTTTTGAGGAGGCTGAAACCAACTCTTAAATTCTGTTGTTCCTAGGTCCACCCTGACCCGGGATGGTACCACTTTTTAGGGTCCCAGCTATGGCAAATAGTGAACCTCTAAACAAAAACAAGACACTATGAACGTATAAAAATACATTTTTATAGTAAAATTACCAGCAATACCTATTTGTAGCTAAACTATCTTAAAAGTCGCTCTCTAAGGCTCTTAAATGTGCCTTCATCATAATAAATAGGGAGGAGTAGATGCGATACGCAACAATAAACTACAGAAGAACTCAAAATTGATCGCTGCGTTTAAGTATTGCATTAATATTTAAGTTTACCTTTTAAAAGTTCAACGATAATCGAAGAATTTAATGTAAAGACAATTTGATGTACGTAGGTCCTTACTTTCCGTACAAACAATTATTTTTTGTCATGGACGACTTTCATTGGATTTCCCAATTAATTTCGATTATTCCCAAATTTATTTCCAAGTTATAAAAATTATTATCGTACAAGAAAATTCGTCGTAAAAAAATCACGTAAAAAATCGCCGAAAACAATGGCAGTAATGAAAACTTGGGAATCCAAAGTTTCAGGACTGCAGTTCCGGAATGTTTTTAATTTGTTCAAGGAGACGTCCTGATTCCAAAATAGTATGATATGTTAGGCTGCGTCTTCGAGGATTAATGTTTAAAATTTGTGACACACTGACATTCGCATTTATTATACAGATTACCAACAATACTTTTTACAGCAAAGTGATCATCAATACAATTTATCTGTAGTTGAAGGCATACAATTGTATTCAAAATATTTAGATTTCGGCATTAAAAAACCCATAAAGATTAATATGCCGCTAAACAAATTCAACCAACCAATTCTTTTCTGCGTGTACAAAATATTACACGCAGAAAAAGATTTTATTTACAAGTGGGAAATGGTGGAATATCTGTAAGGATAAAATGCTAAGCGATGAAAAACATTGAAACTCTGTTCAAATACAATCGGGGCTAAAATGATTAATGTTTTACCTTTTGCTCTTTAACGACAAAATTTCCCGTATAACTTTTATGCAACTCCTGTCAATGAGTTCCTTTCGAGTTTTAACGTATTTGTTTCAAGAATTCTATTCGTGATATCACGTATTTTTACAAGCTTTGTCGTGAACATAATGTAATCTGATAGGCATTTAATTATTTATGAGTGCAATATTGATTGATTTCTTTTTTACGGCTTATCCATCCTTGGTGGCTTATGATGGCAATAGTAAGACAAGTTTTTGAAACTACATATTCTTCGAAATCTTGCAGATCTCCATTTCTTTCTCTCTTTTGTATCTCGTTCCTGAAATATTTTGTCGTTTCTCTTTTTTGATTTCTTCTTGGCTTACTTTTCACTGACAAGTTTCACCATTATTATCCTTTTTCCTTACTATCTTCGCCATTCTTTCTTCTTCTTCTTCTTCTTCTTCTTCTTCTTCTTCTTCTTCTTCTTATTATTATTATTATTATTATTATTATTATTATTATTATTTTTATATTCTTCTTTTTCTTCATTCTTTATTATTCTCCATTCTTCTTTCTTCTTTTACTTTTTCTTATACATTCTTTCTTCTCCTTCGTCTTATCCATCCCTTTTTCTTATCCACTTTTTCTTTCTCTTCTCCATTTATTCTTCTTCTTATCCGTTCATTCTTTCTTTCTTCAACTTCATTCTTCTTCTTCTTCTTCTTCTTCTTCTTCTTCTTCTTCTTCTTCTTCTTCTTCTTCTTCTTCTTCTTCTTACCTATTTTTTCTTCTTATTATTCTTTATCTTCTTATCCATTCTTCTCCATTTATTCTTCTTCTTCTATTTCTTTTTCTTCTACTCATCCATTCTTTCTTCTTCTTTTTCTTATCAGTGTTATTGTGGAGGGGATTAATTATGGAAGAAAACATGTGTCATTAACACGCTTCATTGAAAATGACAGACCAATAAAATCTTATTTTCCTTATAAGATAAGGAAAATCTTATTTAAAAAACTTATAAAGTAACTTGTCAGCCCTTTATGACAAATCATGTATTTGAATTGGTGTCGTATAAAAACATACTATTACGTGACTTTGCAACATGTTGTCATCAGTCAATTCAACCTACCGAAATAATAAAGCAATTCGGTTAGATATCAACAGTCAATACGCACGCATTTGCTTTTTTCTGTCAAGTATGAGTAATAAAATTTACAAAATATATTAAATTTCTCCCTATCAGACACATAACCAATTCTATTAAGATTTTAAATAATAAAAAATATTTTCAGTGAAAAATGACATTAAAAATAATGAACGAACTGACACCTTTACGCACAAATTCTTTATTGAAAATAAGCAAATAAATTGCAGCTTTAAATTTAAGTTTATTTACTCTATTGGTTTTGACTATGACCAATTATTGCCATCACTACAAAACTATTTCTCAGATTTGGCTTCTTGGAAGTGACATTTCTGAAATATTATTGGAGCGTAACCACAGAATTTAAGTAGAGTCACTTAAACTTTTATTTTTATTTTGATAGACTCGGTAAGCAATCTTTGGTGTGAGAATGAGAATGGGTGGGGCATAGATAACAGGGGTTTGGGTGTCAAAGAAAGACAAACTCTGGAGTGTTAACATTGATAAGAGACGGGTGCCCAATTCTGCACGTAGACTTTGCCTCTTTTTGTGTGGGTGATTGGGAGAGAAGAATGGGACAGGCTGGGATAGACGTAAACTGGGGGAAAAGGCGAGGAAAAAGGAAAATAAAGAAAATTGGCGATTATAAATTGAAATATGAAAGAAGAAGAAATTTAGAGGGAAAATCAGTATAGTTGAAACATCGAGGTTTAGAATGAGTATGAAAAGAGAGAATGTAAGAAGAAACCATAAGAAAGAAAAAAAAGAATCAAGAAGAAGAAAAAGTGTGGAGAGAAGGAAGTTGAAAATAAGAAAAAGAACAAATGGGAAGAAAAAAGAAGAAAACAAAAGAAAAGGAATAAAGAAAATATTTAAAAAATGAATAAAATGAACAAATAAAACGGATGAAAAGAAAAAAACAAACAAATAGAGCGTATAAATGATAAAGAAGAATATGAAGGAGGTAAAAGAAAAAGAGAAGAAACGATATAGAAGATCTAGTAGAAAAAAGAAGTAAAAAAAGAGGAGACAAAAGAGGAGGAGGAGTGTCAGAAACGTTTCAAACACACACACACACATATATATAAAGACATTTTTATGTTCATACATTCTTTTTATAGATACAAATATTTAAGTAAATGCTCTGTTTTATAATAAACAGTATGAAACAAATGTTGTTTAATATTGTTTATTATCAACAGAGCATTTACTTAAATATTTGTATCTATAAAAAGAATGTATAAACATAAAAATGTCTTAAAATAATTGGAATAAAATAATATTTTATGTCTTAAAATAATTGTCGGACTTTGTCCATTTATAATATACATACATTATATATATATATATATATATATATATATATATATATATATATATATATATATATATATATAAAGAAAAAGCAGTCCTTTTTAAAAAACAGTGCTCGATATACAGTAGAACATAATATTATAATTATTAATTTAAAAATATGTATTCATTACGGAATGGAAGTTACCATGTTTAGAAACCAAAACCTGAATCTTAAATTAAACTTAAAATTTAAGGTTTTTCTTTCATTTTCAAACGATGTTGAATAACTTTCGAAAAAATGATTTACTCTTTTTATAAGCTATATAGTATTATATAGTTTAAGTTGGTGGGGGAATGAGATTACAAAATTTTTAGGGGGGGGGTTGTTTTGACAAATCAGGATACAAGTCTAATTTAAGGTGGCAAATTAATAACGGTTAAGGGTTAAGTGTGGGTTTGTAATTTCTGTCTATTGCTAAGAAAATGCGTAATTCAATTCTAATATTTTAATTTTACAATACCACATACATAGTTTATTAGTAAATATAATAAATATAGTATTTTAGATCTTTATACGTAAAAATATAAATATGAAAAATGTAATTAATCATATTTGAAAGACCCGTTAAGAAAATCCCAATGTATTTTATAAATTAAGCAAATAAAATAAATAAATAAATAATGCCAACTGTATTTAAAAAACCAGTGATAAAATGAAGACAATATGAACAGGTAGAAATCATCATATATATATATATATATATATATATATATATATATATATATATATATATATATATATATATATATATATATATATGATAAAATATAGTTTTAAGGTATGCTATATTATTGGGGTAAAATGCTCAGTACCAAGGATAGAGCGTATGTAAATATAAAATTTGACAGTGAATTCAGCACTCAGCAGCTAGAGCCTTGACGATGACATCCAAGCATGAAACAGACTGTCGCCGTTGGAATTTGAATCCAGTGTCCACTTTTATGCACACACACACACACACACATACACACACACACACACACACACACACATATATATATATATATATATATATATATATGTAGTTTTGTATTTAATATATGATTTTTAAACAAAATTAATTATTTTTGTTAATATTTTTTATTATAGATTTCTTGTATGCGGAGAAGTGTTTCCTTTTCTGGGCTTAATAAATGTAAAAAGTGTCAGTTTTTTTTTTTTTTTGGTAGTCATGTTTAAAAAATCATATATTAAAGAGGGATTGATACCCAAATACACACAATATATATATATATATATATATATATATATATATATATATATATATATATATATATATATATATATTGATGTAATAGGAAAGAACAGTTAGATTAATGATCTAATGTTCTTTAGTATTTATGTTTTTATTTTTTTTTAAAAAACCGTACTCGATACAGAAGTAGAGATTAGATAATAACACTCTGGATTAATACCAAAGAGGTCACCAAATGTTTTACCACTATCAACGACAAGCCAAATTGCATCCTAATACAGTTTGTTATTGAGGATTACTACCAGTCAGTATCAAGAGATCTATTCACAACTGACCTGAAGTTTGCAAATATATATTCAGGCCTAACAGAGGAAGAAAAAAAACATAATTCTCAGCGCAAAAATCTGTCCTCATTCATAATGGATCAAAAACTTGGAAGACCATTTTGACATTACAATGAGATCATTAGACTCTACTGAGTCTTCTGACCTTGTCGGTCTGTTTATATTATATAGCGTAATTGCGCACCGTGCAATACATATTAAAGATATCGGGATTTACAGAGATGATGGTCTTTTGATAGTGAGGAGGTCTGCTAACTTTAAAATAGATAAAATTAGAAAGATAATACATTGAGAATTCAGAAACCTAAATTTAAAACTACGGTTAACACAAAATTGAAAAGTGTAAACTTCATAACATTAGACTTAATGAATAACATATACCTTACAGAAAACCTAATACTAATCCACTGTATGTACACCCCAGGTCAAATCATCCTCCTGCTATAATTAAGCACATACCTTCATCTATTGAGAAAAAAATTAGTCGAAATTCCGCAAATGAAGAAATATTCTATAAACATAGTAATTTTTACAATCAAGCTCTAAAATATAATGGCTACAAACACCCTAACATCAATTATATAAAAACATAACAGTAAAAACAAAAGAAAAGCAGAAAAAGAAAAATCATTTGGTACACCCACCCCCATTCAACCAAATGGCTAGTATTAAGCTACGGCAAAAATTCATAGATTTATTAAAAAATAATAATAGCTGTAAACATAACAAGATTTTTTAATAAAAACACAAATTACAGCTGTACTGAAAATTTAGAAAGGATTATATGAAACATAATAATAAAATATTGAAAAAATACGCATGCCAAAATCAAATAAAGATCCTAAAACGAAATTAGACAATAATAATGAAAAATTATGTAATTGTAGAAACCTTGAATATTGTCCGTTGAATAAAAAATGCCATACAGAATCCGTAGTATACCAATGCATAATCTCATCCATCGAGAATCCAAATATGAGATATATATAGGATCCGCATGAAATGAATTTAAAATGAGGTGGAAACAACATCAAAGTCCATTCAATAATATTAGAAACCGAAACCAAACATCCCTATCTAAATATTTTAGCATTTAAAAGAAATAAATAAAACACCAACAGTAAAATGGAAAATAATAAATAGAACAAGAAATTGTAGAACCTGTGATGACCCATGCCCTTTATGCCTACATGAAAAACTACACATTATCAAGTTTCTAAAAAACAAAAATTTATTAAATCAGAGAAATGAAATAACGGTTTTTTTCAGACACCAGCAAATATATGCCTTAAAAATTAGTAATTTATAGATGGATAGAAAAATATTCCACAATACCATATATAAATAATTCCACAATACCATATAAAATCTATTAGAAAATTAATTAAATTTCAGACACATATAAAATGATAGAAATAAAAATACAACCCAATCATATCTAAGCACCCTTTTAAGAAACCACCAACGAAAAAAAACAACAAATAAATTAACCCCCCAAAATGCAACTAGAACATCATTCAGTAAATATTAACAAATAGTAATAAAAATAAGGCAGCCTGGGAAACAAAGCAATTGTAGCCTGACAAAAATCCCCCAACAAAAACTTTACACGATTCCAAAATATATTTGTCATATACCAAACATTCATACTTTCATCACAGTAGTGACCGTTTGATAACGAAAGAAAACAAAACAGATTACACTTCCATTTTCCGCCTATAAATGAGTAAAGCATTTCTTCAGCGAGTTATTCTAAAACATTGCCTGAGAATGAAACCGCGCCTGTTGCAGCCTGCGCATCGAAATGAGATATTATTCTCGTGTTAATTTTCATGAGTCTACACTTCAATGCTGGGTCAAGAGAGAAGAGGTGGATTCATGCATTTTCAAAGGTAAGTGAATGTAAAGAACTCGACTGGAATTCGAACCCAGTTCATTCCGAGCCGATATCCATAACTCCATAAAGCACACCCAATAACTGGAAAAAAGGCAAGAGAAATATAGACAGCGGAATGATAATAATCTCCACGTGTAGATTAAATAAAAGAGTATAGGGGTTGAGAAATACCAGAAGACCGAGCGTCACACATGCCATAACGTTTTGTTAATAATAACAAAGACGAGCATATTCTTCTGAATATAAATAATGGGAAAAAAGATAATTTCTTACTGTTTTCTTACATGGAAACATCTGGCATTAACTGACCGAGTAGACAGGTATATTTACCCGGCCTCCCCGCTAAGGTTGGATGGGGGACACAATGTCGTTTTTACGTGGAGACCGCCATACGCATACTTATCTATGTGGTGCAAGGGCAAAAACTGTTTGTTTTTTTAACCTGCCCCCGCGACTACTGTCACCTCTTTCGCGCAATAAGGAAGGTGCTGCCGCAGGTTTGGAATCCTCAGCGCTGAGCAACTCCTCGTTCCTAAAATGAGGAGGAACATAGCTCCACTTACAGCACAGGGGCGATAACCATTCCTCAGTAAACAGTCACTGTCAATAGTTAACTCGTGTGCAGGTAAGTAGATTGTCAGTTGAAATTTTTCAAATATTTATATTAAAACATTTTCCAGAAGAATAAGTTGCTCGTCTGCTGTTATTGCTTCTTTAAATATCTATTGAGGTTTCCTTAGTAACTTTTTTTTGATGTAGTGTAGATTGTCAACATCTTATGTCATTATTTTCACTTCGTGTTAGATGTATTATTCATTTTAGTTGTTGCTGCTGTTACATATCAGATGAGGAACTTGTTCACATACCGATGTCCATGTGAGGGGGAAATAACACGTGTTTGTTCATTTCTGAACAGGACCAGAGGAAATTGATTTCACTGCTTGACGCAAAGACCGAACGTACGACCAGCAAATATGCTGCATACACTAAACCATTGTTTGTATCCAGAACGTCGTTGCCTCTTAAGTCGATTAAAACAATAAACTTTAATATCCAGTCTAACCGAAGCAAAATATCCTAGATGGTGATCAATTCTATCCTGGGTCTACTTTGTGTGTTCCTACAGTCTAGTGCACTAATTATTTTAACATCCTTCAAAATCTGTCTAATATTATATGTCTTTCATTTATTTGCCTGTGTTAGGGCTTAAAAAGGCAGAGACAAAGCCTTGTACATCATTCGATTCTCGAGAGTTAACTAAAATCACAAAAAAGTAGCCGTGTATATGTTGAGATGTACGAATACTTCTATGTGCCGCGTCCCTTTAGGATATGGTCGCTCATATGCTTATCCAACATTCTTAC
>OZ038503.1:2046944-2109444 GCA_964036315.1 Acanthosepion esculentum
TGTTTGCGGCATTGGTTCGTTGTCTTGTTTGCGACGTCTGTTGCTTGTTTTGAAACCTGTCAGTTGTTCTTCTGTGTGGTCCGTCTAACATACCCGACTCCACATCCACTTCATCGCTCCCTATTAGCAGGAACGCTGTCCTTTCCGACTAGTATAAACGGCTAATAAGTTGTATGTTTTTTTCTTGTCTTCCTCTTTGTCCTTTCTTTCTCTCTTTCTCTCTTTCTTTTTCTGCCTTTCTTACATTTTATTCATCTAAGAGCATTAGCTATCCATGACAGTTCGCATCTGTTTGTATGACATTGTCTTGATTAGAATGCATTGTTAGCAAATATTGAGACAAGGTTCTAATGCTGACTTTTAAGGCTGATCGACACATTTCACTCAGTGCAATCCAAACTTAGTACAATTTTATTCATGTAAAATCTGTGTGTGTGTGTGTGTGTGTGTGTGTGTGTGTGTGTGTGTGTGTGTGTGTGTGTGTGTATTGTGAACAAATATTTTTTAAATCTTTATTTAATCTGCTTTTTCACAGACTCGATACTATCACCTGTCTTAATCATCTTCGTGATTTTATATCATTTAGGAGATCTCATATTTAAAAATGTTTCCAGAGATCGAACGGCCCGGTAACTCTTTATTATATTATATTATATTATATTATATTATATTATGATAATTGCTGTTGTTGTTGTTGATGATGATGTTTGTGTGGTATCACCTTGCCAGAGAATAATTTGAATTGCATGACTACCAAGTTTCGACCGGGGTCTAGAAGTAAAAACGGCACCGTAGGACAGTTATCTATGCAGATTTCGGACGTTCCGTTTAGATGGAGTGAGTTTTGTTCAGTTCCGCACAAAGTAATCTTCTGTAGCTCTGATATATATATATATATATATATATATATATATATATATATATATATATATATATATATATATATATATATATATATATATATATATATGTATGTATGAATAAAGACAAAATGGAAAACTTATTTTAGCCGATGCATTTCGTCCTCTGAGGGACTTTATCAAGTGAAATGCCTTGAATCCCGCAAAGGAAACAACACGTCCTTTATGATTTTTTTTCTTTATTCATATCATCCTTTTGCAGGTATACTATATCTGAAATCTTTATACACCCCCACATATTTATATATATATATATATATATATATATATATATATATATATATATGTATGTGTGTGTGTTTGTGTGTGTGTGTGTGTGTGTAAACAGTGCAGACACAGTTCAACACGGAATGCCTAAAATCTATTTCCTTCTTGAACGCAAATTTCATGGGCTAAAAATTGCGTTCAATCATGAACCCATCCCAAGAGTTTATAAAAGGATTTTTGATGCACCCTGTACATATCCCTCTCTCTCTCTCTCTCTCTCTCTCTCTCTATATATATATATATATATATATATATATATATATATATATATATATATATATTCAGACATGTATTGTTACATATAACAGAAAACGAATGTCTATTGTTTCATCAGAAGTTCCAAGCTTCGTATATTGGCCTTAATTTCAGGAGAAAATAAAGACAAAATCTGTCCAACTTTTCGATATTTCTTTAATGTGTTTTTCATCGATCTAAGCTTTCGGCTCACATGAGTCATCATCAGATTGGCTATCTTTATCTCCTAATAAGCCTGTGTAAATGGATGTTATATTTGAGGTAAGAATAATAGTAAAAAAAAGAAACATTGCTAACAGTTACAAAGCAATTGCTGACATCCAAAATCGCCCACGTCCTGAAGGTGCACAGCCTATAAAAGAAAAAGAAAGTCTGCTTTTATATTTGCCTTTTAATAAGTTTATTATACTTGATTATAATGTTGTTTATATCTCTCTACAATGATATTAGCGATATTTATAGCTGTGCGTAATTAAACTCAGTGGAAACGAATGTGTAATAACTGAGAAGTACTAAATAAGAACTAGACGATATCTAGAGACATGGTCAGTGGATAGAGAATAGTCTACCCCCATTGATTAAATTTTTCATTTTACCCATATCAGTATATAACTGAGGAACGCTACAGAGCACCTCGGCCGAAATGTTGCGATAATAACGAAAATGAGCGCAATAGTCCAAATATGAGTAGTGTAATTAAATTTATTTGTGTACGAAATTTACACACGTGCTACTATTAGACATTACTCTAATATTATCATACTTAAATACCTGACTTTTTCAGGACTGTATCAGTCCTGAAAAAGTCAGGCATTTAAGTATGATAATATGATATTATCCGTGTACTCATATAATTACAACTTGCGTAAGGGCTGTTTTCGACGAACCCCGCTTGATATTCGATCACCTCCTGTTGATAGGATACATATTATTATTATTATTATTATTATTATTATTATTATTATTATTAAGTGAGAAGAAGAAGCACGCCAAATAAGTGACAATGGGGTGAATTATACGAAGCCCAATATCCTGATCATGACACTCATTCTGATAAAATTATACCAGTCACATGCATCACAAATGTACGCGATAGAGTAACAGGTATGTGATAAATGCAACACATAACCTTACAGGTGGGGCCCAATATGAAATACCTTCAATATAGTTAATACAGTCCTGTCCGACAGTCGCCGATTATGGGTGTTCCCGAATAACTAGATGTGACTCATAAATCATCATGATCCTTCAAACTTACTAAATACAACCTTTTCGTCACATGATCATAATGGCTCCTCACTACTCTCGCTCATGAATAGAGATGCACAGTGCGTCAGCGCCTAAAAGACAATCGCAACTGGTTAGAGTTAGGGAACTGACAATCAGATCTGTGGTATTGAACGGGATATTTACTGTAGCCCATCCTATTTCACCAAGAAAAAAAAATATATTTTAACAGCCCTAATCACTTTACAGCAAAAACCAAGAGAGCTATGTCTGGTGTAGCGTCAGGACATTCATTATCATTATAAAAGTATTGTCACAGTTATGCCGTTACCGCTGAGAGAAAAGAGTGCGAATAGGTCCGAGTATATACTGTAAACTTTGTATTTAATAGAACTGACTTTACTTTGTCAGTTTATTGTTGATGAATTAAGTAAAATTTACTTGAAACCCCGCGATCCGATTAGAATGAAAATTGCTTTATTTTTCAATCTTAAGTAAGTAAACGATATTGCTCTCAAAATTCCGCTAAGATGTATCTTTTTCTGTCTTAGGGTAACAAAGGCACAAAGATGTCAAGATCAAAAATTTACAAAGCTTAGCTTAGACTCAGCACAAGGATGAAAGTGTGGTGCACACGGTGAGGATCGAACTCACTAGTCAGTCTTAACCGATCTAGCGAAACCAGCTTTCTAAGCATTACACACCGTCGAAGCACAAAGGTTCATTATTATACGGATTATGAGATTTCATAACAACATTTTTGGCAACATTCCATGGGAATCAAAGGAGAGTAAAAGTCATCAAAATTCCATAGCAATTTTAAAGAACTCAGTAATGATGGTTTCTTTAGCGAGTCTTCCGTTCCGCCAGTTTTTCTAAACGTGTCTTTAAGAATGTCCCAAACACTCCAGTAATCGTGTACGTTCGTCACTTTCATATTTCCAAACCTTTTTAATCTTGAGACAAAGTCCTGATACTTTTTTAAAATATTTTTTTATTAATATCACGCAGTCCACTGTGAGAACAGCAACATATTTTATTTGAAGAATATTCCTTTGTGTACAATAACAGGATTTGGTCTTTAGTTGGAATTGAGTGATCCGTTTTGACTTCAATCACTCGAATTATCTCACTTTTTTATCTTCTGGAAGATAGTATTTCATTAGGGTTCCTTTGTTTGTATAATCGAATCAAAGAAATTTGGGCAATCTCCAGTTTTTACGTGTTTACCCAATCGTATCGGCTCGTGCATTCATCCAGAACTAATTTACAACATTGAATTCTATTCACTACACTTGCGTGTCTGCCTTTACATAAACGAAGACTTTTTTCTTATTTTCTTTTCTTTTATAACTGTTACCGTCATACATTTTATACACATTGTCATTACACGCCAGATTTAGCTGGTAATATTTACCAGGGAACAAGTGACAACAACTATCTTTAACATTCATCACAGTATTCTAAGTGATTACCACAATGATTCCTCTTGGAGTTTAGAAGCTTCTTCGACTTATTTTTTCTTCCTTCATGGAAAAGTTTGTGGATGCGACACCGAAGAGGATGCTTTTCCTAATGAATGCAATCTACCTGTTCAAGTCTATAATTACCCGTCTCACCCACATATCTTCAGAAACCTGAGTTAAAGGAAGGTTTCTCTTAAGAAGAGATTGAACATCTTACATTGAGAGAAGTTTTATGAATATACGAGCGATGTCATGTGCACAATATTTTGAATCTCACTGTGTGAGGCATTTTTTGTCTTTTCTTAATGTCTGCCTGCTTATTTTGTTTTAATCATTCCTAGTGCCCCTATTGTGATTGAAATGTTATATATGTTTAAATGCCTTATTCTTGCAGGTTCATTTTCATGCCCTTATATTTTGAAAGTTTATCAAATTCATTGTTGTGATGTTTTTATCAGAGTGTTTGATCATTTATGTGAAATAGCACTTATGGTTTTGAAGTCTTTTATTAATATATCGGCTCGCAATGAGAAATCAGAGAGCTAAGTTCGAATTCCGGTCTAGATCTTTACATTCATTTACCCGCAAATTACCTTGGGAAAGGTATGAATCCATCTCTTCTCCCCCATCTATAGGTTGTATAACTGGACAGACTGGGTTCTATAGACTTGGTTGACAATCAGTTTACAGCAGAAAAAACGGCAGTCTACTTCGGGAAAATCTTCCGCCTAGTTTGTCATGAATCAAAAGAAAACCGATCTCACCCAAACGTGTATCACGTATGGAATTTAACTATTAATATATCTTATTTATTGACTTCTTTTTATTCAAGGTGGCCCAGGCTTTAGCTGAAAATCTGATCTACCAAACAACCTCAAACGGAGCTTCTTTGGCGCCACTGTAGATGCGATGTTTAGACATTAACTATAACCCTAGAGTCTAAGCTTGATGGAACCTACACTCAGATGCTGAGAGTTATACTTAACATCTCTTGGAGACAACATACAACTAAATTCCAGCCATATAGACCCATCTCTGATATTTCTACAATCTCACGCGAACGCAGAATTCGAATTGCCGAATTCTGCTGGCCAGCAAAACAAGAACTTGCGAATGATCTACTGCTCTGGACACCAAGCCATGGAACATCTGACTTCACCATTGAGAAAAGAATATTTTCTGGAAGCAAGTTGAAAGCATTGTTCTGTGAAATTTTCAATGCAATCTTCTGTATTTCGATCGACTGTTGCATTATTCTCGCGATCATGTTGAAGATGTACAGTTGTTCATAATGGAATTTATTATGTCTTTTAATTTCAAACAAACTGCATATTTTTCAATTATAAATTCTATAAGGCTGTGATGCTTTCATTGATCGTCGAAATTAAATTCCAACACTCCAATTTTGAAAGTAAACTTATACTTCAAATTTGTTCCCTCAAACACTGGTAAGGAAGTAGAAAAAATATTTTGTCTACTTATTTATCATGTCAAACACCAACTTTTAAATGGTGTGCAATACGTCGCTTCCAAAATCGACCTGTTCTACAGGGGGACAATAGTGACCTAAATGCTTCACATTCTGGTAACTTCCAAACAGATGTCGATGTATTTCCCAAACGTGTTAATTCTTTTGACCTTGATATTATGGCCGACAACGTTGAGAAGAAATTTTCTTGTTTCCTTGTCAACGACAGTGATATCTAGCTTGATGTGGATCTGATTGTTTAAATCCCACAAAACGTTGATTATCATTATTATTATCATTACTATTATTATTATTATCATTATATTTCGATTTCTGTAATGGTCACACTAGCCACCAAATTTGCGGGAAGAACTAAGGCAAATGGTGTGTTGTTATGGGCACATTTCATGATGTTTTCCCAACTTCTATAACTTCACTAGCGTTGAATGGACAAAGTTCTTCTTAGTTTGTGGGCTGTACTTTTCAAGACAATTTTCTGTATTTCTCTAAAGCTGGGATTTCCAGTGATTTTTTCAATGTGTTGTTGTATTCCTTTTTTATCATTTCAAGCGCACCTACTATGGCTGGCACTATTCTTGTTTTCAATTTCCAAATTTCGATTTCCAGATCTATATACTTCGATAGTTTTTCAAATTGTTTGGTTTCTATGGTTTGCTGGGCAAGCCATATGAATTAATAGGCAAGTTTTTTTCTTTTCGGCTTTTTACAATCATATGCGGTCATTGACTTCAGTCGTCCTGTCTGTAAAGATGGTGTAATCCCATAGAATTGTGATGTCTTCTCATTCTGTAACCGGTGCTGGGTGATGTTCATACCAGTGTTTATTAACATCTTTTCCAAAGATTTTACACATTGACCAGTGTAAATATTGCCCCACTCTATTGTGACGATTTTATATTCATTTGGCGCAAGTACAGAACATCCTGAGATTAGATTGTCTATGGTTTCCTGATATTTGTTACAGAACCTGTATTTTGAATCCACACTATTATGTATGATATTTGCCTGAAAGTTTCTCGTGAAAAGGCTCTTGTCTTTGGATGCAAGAATAAAGCCTTCTTTTTCAGCTTTTAATCCAAATTCTTGTAACCATCAGTTAACTTTATTAACATCGGCTTTATTAGCCTCGTTCTGATTATTAGCCATGCAGAGCTTTGTCTTGCCGGCGTTGTTTTATCTGTTCAAGAGCTTCATCCATGACTTTCTTTTCCATAATTTTTGCCGCGAAAGTTGATTCTTGGATTCTGTTTTGGTGTTCTACGGAATCTACTAGATGTAAATCTCGTTTGTTGGTACAACCTTGAATTTTTTCTTTCTGTCTTCGTGTTGTTTGACTAATTGTATAATCTAGTCCTTTTTTGTTTCCATGTATGTTAGTAAACCCATAGTTGTTGTCTTGTATGACAATTCTAGCTGAATAAGACCTCTTTCAACCTCTTTACGGTGTATGAATAGACGGTCTGCATCAGCTTTTGAATGATGAATGTTATGCTTAGAAAACATTCTTCTCTTAAAATCCACCCGTCTGATATCATTTAGAGTTCAGTTCACGATTTCGGAACTATAGTGAACCACGTGGATATAGCAAGGCCATAATTCTGATCTGAGAATTCATTTCAGTTTTTAATATTATTCGCACCCTTCTATAGTGATTTTTTCGCACTATTTCTTTCATTTTTTATTGTGAATTCCTTCACTCACATTTAAACTGAGTTACTTATAAGCTTCTTTTTCTCTAAATCCAGGGTCGAAGCTATTAGAGGAGGTTTGTTGTAGTGATCTTCGTAAAATTGTGGCACATTTATCGAAACCGAATTCCAATTCCAATATCATCACCGAAACATTTCATTGTTTTCAAGAGACCTTTCAGTTCAGTCATTCCTAGAATACAACTTTAAGTCATCCACGTAAAATAGATGGCTTATTTTCTTTTGAGATATCTTATAGCCATATTATGTCCTTTCGCTGGTTAATGTTATTAGGGATATAACAAATGTTTAAGGTGTTTATGTCACAAGACATATAGACTCCATTCATATGATTGAGGTGAAGTGTTGTTTTCCATATCGACATACTTTGTTTGATGAAATTGATAACGACTGTTGATACTTTGCCTATATTTAAAACCTTTAAGATCCAGGAATCGGGTACACTATCGATTCCCTTACGGTACTCTATCCAGGCAGTATTGAGATTTTTCTTTGTATTAAAGCAGTTTTCTAAGATCATCCCATAAATAATTAATCTGTTTTTACATCCGTAAGAGCCACGTTTGCACCCATTTTTGTTCTAGAGGTAGTATGTCTTTAAGAAAGAATATATCTCTTTTGTCAACAGAGATGTCATCAATTTGTAAGTTGTGGAAAGACATGTAATTGGTCTGTAGTTTTTGGGACATTTGTGTCTATTCTTGGGAAAGAAATTAATTTGGTTACCCGTGGCGGAATTTTAGTAGGGTCATTGAACATTTGTTAGAGTTTTTTTGGATAGTTTCTTGTGTGTTGTATTTAGGAATTTTATCTATTCCTGGAGATTTGCAGTTGTGTTTTATTCAATGCACATTCAACATTCTCTTCTGTGATTCTACTTCATGCTTTTTTGGTTTATTCTTCATCTGTTCTACCTTTTGAGCAAAATCCAATCTGCTTCTTTGAATTGTATAACCTATTCCATTTTGGAGGTGTTTGTCATTTCTATATTTTGTTGGCCTATTTCTCTGTAAAATTTCTTCGCCTCAGTTTGAAAGATCTTGTTCTGTCTGTAGAATCTTCATCCTTTTTTTCATAACGTCTGATTCTTTGAGACTTCAGTTGTATTGTTTGCTTTATTTTTTTCTTTCGCTGAGAGGAATTCATTTTCATTGCTAATTTTGTATTTTCTTTTTACTTTTCTGCCTTTTCTAGTCATTACATTTGCTCCTCTTGCCATCGACAACTGATAATTCACTTCTAGGTTATTCAATTTCTGTTTCCATTTTCTTTTCCAAGGGGAATCTTTATGTCTTTTTTACTTTGATATTTAATTTTTAGTTTTGCTGTTATTGTTGATGCATGTATTACGTCGTAATACGTGGTTCTACTTGATCCCGAATTATTTTCGGTGCTGCATACGGGTTTAATAGTTTTGAGGCAATGCTGTTTTCATTATAATTTCAGGTGTTCTTCTTGTTCCTCCATTTCCATATCCTATGTCTTACGTTTTCTTCCTTGGCTTCTTCTATGCTATTCTTGCTTTCCGTAAAATATTTCGGTTCAATGTATTTTGGACACATTTTATTGCTTGTAAACGATTGCGATCAAGCTTTTCCAACTCTTTTAAACGTTCAGCATTATCTTCACAGTGATTGGTGTTTATCTCAGTTTCTTCATTATAATCTGTTGTTTGGACGATGTTAGTAATTTTTATCACCATTTCTGGTTACCTTTCTGGTTCTGGAGATTCACCTGTTCTGGTTGCAGTTCATTTTATTTCTTTATTTCAGCATCTGTTAGTCCTCTTCTTCTCCTTCTCCTTCAACTTCTTCTTCTTCTTCTTCTTTACACATTTCTTTCCGGGTCCCGCCCAGAGACATAAGGTTAGAAATGGTATCATGGCACTTTCCACTGAAAAAAAAAATACATAGATAAAGCCCTTCGTAAGGTGTGGGCTGTACTTGCCAGAACATTTTTTTGTATCTCTTTGAGGCATGGGATCCCTTCAATTAGTCTACTGGAATCTTTTCCAACCAATTCTAAGGCTCCAACTACAACAGGGATTGTCGATGTTCCCATGTGCAACATTTTTGAGATTTCTATTTCAAGGTCCTTGTATTTTGACAGCTTTTCGAATATCTTCAAAGATACATTGCAGTCTGCAGGGACTGCCATATCAATAAGGAAGCATTTTTTTTGTTTGTGATCTTTAATATTATTATTATTATTATTATTATTATTATTATTATTTGTGTATACCATGTCTCTTGCTTTGTATCCTGTAGAGCCAGATCCAAACTATGGTGCTTCGACTCTATAGGAGAATTGGCATTTAATTGATAGCGCTTTTCTTAATATATGGGATGTTCCTAGTAGGGCAATCTTCTGGGCAATTAGTATGTTGATGTTACCTGGGATACTGTTAGTAAAATTGTCCATTCTTTTTCTCACGAGGCCCAGAGCTTCAATTACTATTGGTACAATCTCATTCTTCAATCTCCACATCTTGTTAATCTCCACCTCCAAGTCCTTGTATTTGGAACATTTCTCGATAATTTTTATAGAAGTGTTTCTCTCAGATGTCAATAAGCATACACTTCCTGAATGTCTTGTCTTTTAATATATCAGGTCTGCTGGCTTTTATTTCCCTGTCAGTGTGATTTGGCATGTCACAGAGGATAGTTACATCGTTATTTTGGGTAGCTTTGTATGATTGGTGCTCATACCATTTCTCGGTGGTTTCGATTTTGTGCTTTTTGCATATCTTCCTGTGCAAACATATCACTACCTTGTTCCGTCTGTGGGTATATTCAATTTTTGCGAGTTCCAAACATCCTGACAGTTTCATCATATTTTCCGCAGATACTGTATTTCGGGTTGGCTCATTCCTTGATTATGTGACATTGATAGGATCAGGTTATTATTATTATTATTATTATTATTATTATTATTATTATTATTATTATTAGTTTAACACTTAAGAGAAGAGAACAATTTAAGGAAAGACACCGTGTTTGAAAAATTTTCGACAGTATATTTGTCTTCTTCAAATTATTTTTAAAAATTGTATACAAATATAAAATAAATATATATATAAAATAAATAAAAATATATAAAATAAATACAAAATATAAAACTGTATACAAATATAAAAATAAGAGTGAAGATGAGACAAAGTGGAAAGATTTTATCAAAGACGCGTTTCACCAGAGAAAGCTAATGTTCTCTTTGGCATCATCAGTTTGAATAAAAGAAAAAGACATGTAAACAGTGGTATGCATGAATATATATATATATATATATATATATATATATATATATATATATATATATATATATGTGTGTGTGTGTATAAAGCCTCGATGATATATATGTGCGTGTGTATGTGTATGTGTGTGTGCACTGGTATAAATCGGCGTGCATGTATGTAAAAGATGAAAAAAAGATCTAATACTTGCATCCACCTTGGTAGATGTATATGAAGTTTCATTGGCATTTCCATTGTCTTGTTCTGATTCTAACTTTGAGCGTCGTTTTTTTCTGTTATCATATAAACCTCCTCGTTGCTGACATTTTTTGTCCATGGTATTCTCAGTATCCTTCTGTAGGGCCACACATCCGTTCCCTCAGTTTTTTCTCCGACTGTAAGGAAATTGTCCACTCACACACTGCAATATAGAAGGATTGATATTACATGTCTATTCAGAACACTTTACTTTGTTTCTAAGGAATTTTTTCTATTTTTGAATATTTTGTTTGGCTTTTTGAAGAAGTCTTGTAGCATCCCAATGCTCCTTCGAATTTCGGCGTCATATTTTACAGCCTCTGTTATAAACACATCTCAGATACTTAAATAAGGCGCATTGGGATAGCAAAAGATACCTTCCAAAAGCTAAGCCAAGTATTAAGAAATAGAAAAATATCGTTAGACACAAAGAAAAGAGTTGTTACTGTTATGTAATATTAATCCTCGTAATTGAATGATGGACAATCTCTTCATAGATGAAGCAGAAACATGAAGCAACTGACATGTGGTTCTACAAATGGACCGAACATGTGAGCAATGACGAAGTTTTTGAGACAAGGGAAACAAAAGGGGCAGTTATACATAGCATCAGGAAGAGACTGTTGAAATTTCTAGGAGACATAATGAGGAAAGACTGCTTGGAAAATTTGATACTCACAGGACAGGTCGAATGTAAAAGCGACAGTGGAAAACAACGCATAACCTGCCTAGCGAACTTGATGGCAGAAGAAGTTTTAGGAGATATAAAAAAAAATACAAAATTTATTAAGAGCTACAAAGGACTGGAAATTGTAGAGAGCTATAAACACCAACGTCCTGAGGGGACACGGCACATAGAAGAGGTTAGCATTTTGGGCTGTTCATTATGCTGATAACCCACTACCATAGTACATAAAAAATTACACTATCATGTACGTATGGATTAGCGCTTCAAATTAGAGTTATTTTATTCTCTATTTCGTTTCAAGCTCTCGTCTCAAAACAATTTTGCCATGTTTCAAAATCTAAATTTTAGGTCTTCGAAATACAATGACTGTTCCACCTCAGTCGTGTCGTATAATTACGACGGGACGTATCTCAAATGAGGCGAGATTCGAAGCATTGAACAGCACATCCCATTGTGCTAATAAGGGGAGTGCATTTATGATACTGGTAGAGGAGGTTGGACAATAGGGTTTTTCCCTATATATACGTACAAGTGTGGTTCCCCAAGTTAAAGTTGCGTTTGTCACATTCTACACCCCGGGATGTCAGTTAAATGTCAAATCCGTGTGTACTATCTACGCATTTCGTAAGATGTTACACAGCATGGCGGAAATTGCATTTTATATGTGAGGATTATTATTATTATTATTATTATTATTGTTATTATTATTATTGCCACCAGAGGTACCTGGCAGGTCCAGCCGAAGTCTAAGTGACTTTATAACATTATTATTATTATTATTATTATTATTATTATTATTATTATTATTATTATTATTATTATTATTATTTCTTCAATATGCTATATATTGTCAGATGAACAGGACAATTAAAGAAGGAAGCCAACAAAAAATAAAAAAGAAAAAGAAAGAAAGAAAAGTAATGACGTCAGAAGGAATATGAGGAAGAGTGGGGCGTGAGGGTGGTGGGGGGGTAGTAGACGACTTACGATAAAAAGTTTGATCGTCAAAAAGAGAAAAATCAAGAATATAGGGAGTCGTTGAATTTGTTTCACCAAAGACACAACCCCTGCCCCACAAAAAGTAAAATAAAACTAAATAAAACTTCGGCGATAGAGAGAGAAAGAGAGGCTAGAGGGACGGGAAAGAGTCGACCTGGAGGAGGAGCAGGTGGTGATTTCAGAAAGTTGGTACTCCAGCGTTGTGGGGGCGGACTTTATGAAATAGAGATTTTTGTCAGGCTTGTTTTCTATTCTTGTGAAAGAAAGGCCATACGCCGTCGCCTTGTCATCATTTGTACATCGACAAGCCTGGCTGCCCTGTAGTCAGTCAGCCAGGCTTGTTCGTCGCCAGTACCGCTCTACTCTGTTGTCTCTCTCTCTCTCTCTCTCTCTCTCTCTCTCTCTCTCTCTCACTCTCTCTCTCTCTCTCTCGTGATCGCAACCCTACCACCGTTTCTTGGCTGCAGTTTCTAGTTCATTCTGTTGAGCCTCTTTGCCCCGAATGGGCTAAGGTGCAGGTGGGCGACGAGTGTTCAAGAAGGTGGAGTGGAGTAAAAGGTCGACCGACCGGGTGGACGGCTGGGTGGCCGGTTGAGCACCGGTTGAAAAGGCAGTCACAATGCAATGAAAACGGTGAATATCGAACCGAAGTGAGAAGTAAAAGGAGGTGTGCAGACAAGACTGAAGATAAGAATCAAAATAGAACAAGGGACTCGGGAAAAAAAACAGTTGCTTTGATTTTCTTTCACCTCTTCTTTTTCTGATCTATTTTTACTTCGTTTTTTAACCTTGAGGACTTTCTTTCTTTCTTTCTTTGTCGAATTGTTTTTTTTCATTTTTCTATCTTATATTATTATTTTTTTGATCAACTGTTTTTCTTTCGTAATTGCATTATTTCTTTATTACATTCTTTATTTCTTTCTTTTCATAGTTCCTTTCTTGATGGGTGTTTTTCTTTTTCCTTCTCTGTCTTTGTTCAACTTCCTTTGTTCATTTCTTTCGTTTTCTTTCTTTGTCTACAGCTGCATTTTCTTTCTTATATATTTCTTTCTGTCTTTCTTTCTGAATTGTCTTTTTCTTTCATTTTTTCTTTCTATTATTATTTTTCCTTTCCCGGTTCTTTTTCTCCGTTAATTTTTTTCTTCGTTTCTTGAACTTTTTCATTCATCCTTTCTCTACAGCGTTTTTCTTTCTCCCACTTTTCTTTCTTTCCTTCTTTCTAACCTGATTTATTTTTTATTCACATTATTTGTTCAGTTGTCTCTCTTTATTCCTTCTTTTTCATTATTTCTTTCTTTCTTTTTGTTTACCTATCTCTTCCATTATTTCTTTTTTTTCTTTCATTTTTCCTTTCTTTCTCATTTTTTGTTCAATTTCGTTTCTTCATTTTTTTTACTTTCTTTTTTTCCAATTGTTTTCTTTCTTTCTTTGCCTGTCTTTTTCTCTTTTCCTTTTTCTTTCTTTTTCCTTCATTATTTTTTTCCAGGTTTATTTTGAAATGTGTTCATTTTTTTTCTCTTTGTTTAATTAAAATGTTTTCGTTCAGTTTCTTCCTTTTTTTAAAAACTGTTCTTTCTTTACTTCTTTCTTTCCTAATTTCTTTCTTTCGTTATTTCTTACTTTCTACTTTAATCAACTGCCATTTTCTTTTTCATCCGTTCTTCTTCCTTTTGTAATTGTAATATTCGTTTTCCTTTATGTTTAGTTTTTCTTTCTTTCTTTTTCCGCGTTTCGTCCCTCCTTCCGTTCATCTTTCTTCTTCTTTATTCTTACTTATTTTTCATTTGTTTTAGTTATTTTTATATTTCCTTCTGAAGAATTTTCTTTTTTATTTCTTTTACCTTCCACTCTATACGTCGTTTTTATTCATTTCTTGTCTTCATTCATTTTTTTTCCTCTTTTCGCTTCCATTTTCATTATTTCACTTCTTTCCTCCTTTCTTTCTATCCCACTATGTTCATATCTATCTATTTTCCTATCTAAGTCTATTCGTATCTATCTAGCTAGCGTATCTAGCTAGCTAGCTCAGTCTGTTTCTTTCTATCTCTCTCCGGCTATTCATATCTATCTATCTATCTATCTATCTATCTATCTATCTTTTTTACTTTATTACTGGCTAGCTTACTTTCTCATCTTTTTTCTTTGTTATCTCAAATTAATTTTCCTTTCCCTTGTATTACATGCTATATTTTTCTTTCTTTCTTTTCTTTCTTTTTATTTTCTCTTTCTTTTTTATTATTTGTCTCCTCTCACTGTTTCCTCTGCTTTCTTCTCCTTAACGTTCTTTCTTTTTCTTCTTCTTACTTTTTTATGGTTGCACAAGTATTTATGATACGCGATTTAAATTCTTATTAAAGTTAATTTGACGTGAACGAGGATAGAAAGGTGATCCAACTTTATCGGATCCTCAGATATTACTTGTAAAATCTAAATTTAGGCAGTAATAAATAAGATAATCATAATAAATTTTGATTCATTTATAATTCGAAAAGGTTTTATTTAACTAACTGAAAATTTTAAATATTAGAAAAAAAATCCTTGATAACACTGAAATTATAATGTCTACAAAAGTGTGTGAAACTTGAGATTATTTTTGAAAAAGCAGAACTGGAAATAAAAATATATAATGTTATGTGCCGTGTCCTTTTAGGATATTGTCTCCTTGCTATCCTTCTCCTTCCCTATTCAACCTATTCTTTTATACACGCTTGTTAGGTAGGTTGATCATGGCTCTCCACAACTTTCAATCCTTTTTAGTTCTAAGTAATGTTTGTCTTTTGATTATCATTTGTCGTCCCTATTCTGACATTCAATTATAAAAGTTATTTCGTTAGCTTGCCTTTTGTTTCTCTCTGCTCGTTTTCAATATGACATGTGATTTCTCAAATTCCTCAGGTCAACGTCCCTCGTCTGATTATAACTGACAGTGTCTATTTTGTTCTTGTTTTCCTTAGAACTTACACGTTGCTCACAGGCTCCATCGATGGTATTCCCAGAATCCAATTGCCTCAAGTATGCTCTTCATCTGCGAGGAAATTGTCTATCATTCTCGACCCAATAGGTGTATTGATATAACATAGCATTTCAGCGCAGAATAAAAATAAAACATTGTAAATATATTAGACAGGAAATATATATATATATATATATATATAAATTGTTCACTAATTTCGTATAACACATTTATTCTTCTTCAGGACGTGGACGATCTTAATAAATTATTTCTTTTTCGTTATTTCTTCTAAACCCTGTTCCGCCATCCATACTCGTCAGGTATATTATGCACTGTTTTCCTGTGTCCCGGTTGTCCTCAATATGTCATGTGAGTAATAGATTTTCCAAGCCCTCCTTCTTCATTATGCGTCCCAGAAATTTCAACTGTATCTTCATTTTTCTTTCCATTTTTCTAAAAATTCGTTCGTTCCATGATATCCCCATCATCCTTCTGTAGAACCACATTTCTGTTGCTTCAATTGTCTTCTTCGTCTTTGAGGAGATTGTCCAGCATTCACTACCATATAGGAGGACTGATATTACATAACAGTTCAGTACACTTTTCTTTGTTTCTAAAGAGATTTTTCTGTCTCTTAATACTCTGCTTAGCTTTTGGAAGGCCACTTTGGCCACCCCAATAAGCCTTCGGATCTCAATGGTGCACTTTCCGTCCTCTGTTTAATGACTTGCCAGATATTTAAATTTTTGTATTTGTTTGATTTTGGTATCTCCGATTTGTAATTTCTATTCAGGGTCCATCCTTTTACTAACGACAATGCATTCTGTCTTCTCGTTTTCCTTCACTACATTCTGTAGGAGTTTTTGTAGTTTTCTTTCTATGTCTGCTATCAACACTGTGTCATCTGCATATCTAGATTGTGGACGCCAATAATGAATTCTGGTAGGACATTTAATTCTCTCAGAATTGCCTCACTCTATAGGTTGAATAAGTCCGGTGAGAAGACACATCCTTGTCTTACACCCCTATCTTTTTTTCTATATATTTTGTATCCTTGTGCAGGCGATTTGCTACCAGTATAGATTCTCCTGTATAGATTATTCTAATATCGAACGTTTTGCGTAATCTATAAACGAAACAGGTACATGTCCTTCTGCATTTGCATTGCTCTCTCTCTCTCCATCTCTCTCTCTCTCTCTCTATATATATATATATATATATATATATATATATCCCTCTCTCACTCTCTCTCTCCGTCTCTCCGTCTCTCTCTCTCTCTCTCTCTCTCTCTCTCTCTCTCTCTCATTTAACATTCCTCGAAGTATACTTATTGCGTTCCATGTTCAAGCTTCTTTGACGAACCATCACTGTTCTGGCCCTATCTGAATGATTCTATTTATTCTGCTGCACGCTCTATTCTTCAGAATTCGGATCATGAGTTTTGTCATATGACTCATTAGGCTGATTTTCCGATGGAATTCACATTTGTTTGCATCTGGTTTCTTAGGCAATGCTACGAAAATACACCTGCTTAGGTCTTCTGGTATGTCGCTACTGTAGATTTCATTTACTATTTCTGTAATCTTGTCTATGCGGAAATCATATAAGGTTGCCAGAATCTGTGTTACAATTCCGTCTAGCCCTGCAGCCTTGTTTCTCTTCACTTTGCTCAATGCAACTTCCACTTCCGTTTTTAATATTTCCGGTCTATCGATATTTTTATGTATTTCCGGTTGTTCTCTTTCGTCATGGAAGAGTTTTCTCATGTATTCCTTCCGTCTCTGAAGTATTTTTTTCTTTCTCTTTCGTCCTTGGCTTTTATGCATTCTAATGGGGAGCGCATTTCGTCCTGTTCTCTTATTTTGTTTTATTCATATCTATTTTATTTGTGATACTCATTCTTTCAATTTCTCCACATTTTTCATTGAGCCATTCCTCATTAGCTTGTCAGCATCTGTTCCTTATTTCTTTTGTAGTGGTCTATAGTCTGTTCCGTGTCTTGTCATTTGCCTCATTTTCATCAGTTCGAGAATCTCATCTGTCATCCATTCATTTTTTTACTTCGTCTGTTTTCCTTTGGGGTGATCTCGTTTGCTGATGTCACTAAAGCTTTTCTTAGTGTGTCCCACTTCCACTTTCCAGTTTCATTTTTTCCCTCAAATCTCACTTTCTCGCTGTCTATATATTTCTCCTTCCGATTTGGGTCGTTCAAGAGTCTGGCGTTTTGCAATTTAGGTGCTGCCTTAGACCTCTTCAATTTCCGTAAATTTATTTTAAGTTTACATGTAACTGGCAAGAATGAGCGCTTCCACAGTCGGCATTTGGATAGAGTTTACAGTGTAGAACTCCTTTTTGAATCACTTGTTGATAGATACGTAGTCGATTTGTTTTTTTCGTTTATCTTCCTCCGCTTCTTCCTCTGTCCATATTTGTCATATTCGCTACTACCTGGTCATTCGCCTTACACCCATTTTTCTCATTACAAGGTTCATTACAAGGTTCCTAGTTCGAATTTGCTAGTTCACCACTCCTCCTTATTGCCTAGTTTGGCATTCAGGTCTCCCATGATAACTATAATTTTCTTTTATTTACATTGAGCTTTGGAGTTGTCGTGCGCCGAGTAAAACGTTTTGATTTCTTCTTCTGTACTTTATGCTGTCGCTGCATCCACATCATGGTGTATACTTTGAAAAGACTTCATTTCAGTTTAACAAGGATTCTTTCAGCTAACTGCCAGTATCCCAGAACACATTTCTTCATGTCTTCATATATCAATCCTACTCCTCTTTCCTGTCCTCTCTGCCTGCATTATGATTCTGTGTTTGTCAGTGACACAATCTCTGTTGTTTGGCCATATTGTTTAACATGCGCCTAAAATGTTGCTATTTAACTTGATAATTTCCTGTCTGATAGTTGCCAACTAGACACAGTGGTTTAATGTTCTAAACGCGAGAATTATTTTTTGTTTGATGAGAACAATCGCTGGATGAGAGTCAGGTGACACCTGTCGCTCGTGTCGTTAATTACCGGGTGAGCAGTTAATTCCAATAGACTTAACACTTTTCGCGCCGCTAGCTTTCATATTTTGTTTGATAAATGCCATATTTCATTGGATTTATAGTGGGGTGATCCTGTCGCCTTCTCCACAGTGATTTATCGAGACCTCACCTCTAGTTATCTGGCGGTTGACTCGACAAGAGTTCTTCTTACGACTTTATAATTTCTCTGTGATAAGAGAATTCGTTACTATCTGAATAGAAAGAATTTCTTGAAGTTAGTCCCAAATATTAAATAACTACTTCAGCTATTTCTTTCTCTTCACACTACAAAGATTATCAACCTAGAGCGTCATTAATCTTCTTTTTATGTGTCCTCTCCCTAAAGGAAGAATGCTCTCTACAACGTCCTATATTTTGTTGTGAATATGGGAAGTACACACATTTGACTCAGAATTCTTTATTATTTATGGCATATCTTAATTGTTGTTCTTTTTTCTTTTCCATTAAATATGATTCTAGTTTCTCATTTCACCAAAGGCTAACAAAGGCGGTTAATCAAGTAAGATTGAGGGACATAAAATCTACTCAATTATATTTACGTAGATCAAGAATTACGGAGAATAATGAAGAAAAAAGCAATTATTTTACACGGCAAATATTTATTTTTCAACCTGATAGCCTTCCTTGTTAATGCACATAATTCAGTAGGGAGCATTAATTAATGATATGTCTAGTTAACATTATACAATGAAATCTTCAGAAAAACATAATACATACGTATTAGGCTACAGACACTGATGCCCTTCGCTCATATATATATATATATATATATATATATATATATATATATATATATATATATATATTTATATATATATATATATATATATATATTATCTATTTATTTTAAATAAGTTTCTTTCATATTGTCTTATAAGCTTAATAATTTTATCTTTGAAAGACGAAAGGAAATCACCATATTGATACATGTTTTAATCCTATCTAAGCTTTCGGCTTACATAAGCGATTTTCAAAGAAGACAATTACATTTCAATATATCAAACAATACACGGACAAAACAATAATGATAGTCAGTTTTTGTTGCATGAAAAATTTCAAAACAACGACAAACTCGTGTATTCGAGACGCGTAAGCGAATATCGCATCGCAGCTCGTGACGTGACACATGACTAGACGAGAGTGAAAATATACAATATATATATATATATATATATATATATATATATATATATATATATATATATATATATATATATATATATATATATATATGGGGTGTAAAAAGAGAGTGAGAAAGAATATAGAAAAGTTATATATGTATATATATATATATATATATATATATATATATACATATATAAACCTTCTAATACTCAAGATACATATATATATATAAATATATACATAATCTAAGACTCAATTTAGCATTCTTATATATCTATAATGGTCATTGAAATTTATTGAAAGACACGACTTAGATATTTGTAAAATATACAGTATTTATTTTAATTGTTTAATAAATAAATATATTCAAACATGTATTGCCATCCTCCTCATCAACATTCTTCTAATTTTTCCTCTTCCTTCTCTTCTACCTTCACATCTTACCTAGTCTTCTTCTTCTTCTTCTTCTTCTTCTTCTTCTTCTTCTTCTTCTTCTTCTTCTCTTCATACTTCTTTTTTCCGCCTACTAATCCTCATCTTTCTACTCAGCCTCCTCCTCCTCCTCCTTCTATTCCTCATTCACTTCTTCTTCTTCTTCTTCTTTTTCTTCTTCTTCTTCATCACCTCCTTCTCATTCTTCTTCTTCATCTCATCATCCTCCTCCCTCTATTTCCTCTTCCAGCTTCTCCTCCTCGTATAACTCCTCCCCATAACTTATTCTTATCGTCATCATCCTCCTTTTATTTCCACTTCTTGTTAATCCTCTTCTTTCTACTCCCCGTTCACCTCCTCCTCCTTCTCATCTTCCTCCTTCTGTTTCCTCTTCCTGCTTCTCTTTCTTCTACTTCTCGTTGAACTCCTACTCATCAATCTTTCTTCTTCTTCTTTTTCTTCTTCAATCCATAATAACTCTTTTGACACCAAGTGTATTTCTGAAACATTTGTCTTCCAATATTCCCACCTAGCGCATTCACATATATATATATATATATATATATATATATATATATATATATACATATATATATATATATATTAGCGAAACGTCAAATCGATTATTTGAACTGCTATTGGTCGTATCTGTGTTCTTTTTACTTTCATCCGTTTTTGTCTTTCCTCTGCAGCACTTCCCCCTACTGAAGGCCTTATTAAGACGCAGCGGCCTTAATGGCTCATAAAATCGGACAGAATGCTTCCCGATTTGCCATCGCTACTGAAATAAAAAGCACCGAAACGACGTACTTTCATAACAAGTGTCGTCTAACAGGCCATCACCGTTGTGATTGTTCCAAGTGAACAAGTGAAACCATTGTAAGTACGAAGCCAGGAGTCAGGTCAAAGAATGTAAATCCATAACTGCTATAAAGGTGGGAATGACAGCCAAATGAACCTTATAAAACAATTACGGAAAAGGATCAATAAATCAATTCGAGAAATGACTTAATTATTTCTTATACCGAAAGACTTAGGTGAGAAAAACTTGTCATTGCGTGTGCAGAAATACTTTAAACTCGTATCGACTAAAGGAAAATTGCACCTTTAAAACTCTACATTTTATGGATTTATCATTTCAAGCAAGAGCCACTTAAGGTAGAGCGTTAATGAATGAGGTTATAGGATATATAACAGTTGGCCCTGAACTTGAAGGGGTTAAGAATATAGTGATCTGGAAAGCAACTTCTCGGGTCTCTGTTCCATGAAGCAACGGTTGTTGAAAAATACTTTTTGAATAAAACCTTCTTACCAATGGATTTCTAAGGAAATGAGGATTAGTCATGTCCCTGTGCATAGTACGGCGGTTCGAACTAAGAAAACTTTCAAGAGAAGGGCGATCATGGATCTCCACAACATCCTCTTTAATTCTAAACTATGTTTGTCTCCTTACTCTGCCTAGCAGTCCCTACTTCTGACGTCCATTTACACAAGCTCGTTAAGTGAGTTACTCGCCAAACTTGGTTTCAGTATGCCCTGTGAGTGTCAAATACTCCAAACCCGCTAACCTCATTACCTGTCTTAGATGTTTCAAATCTTATTGATTCGAACTACAATTCTTGTACGAATTTGCTTAAAACCCATCGCTTCCTCAACTGGTATTCCCAGCATCCTTCTGTAGAACCATATCACTGAGGACTCAATTATTTCCTTCATTTATGAGGAAATAGACCAAGACTAAGTGGTAATCAGGTGAGCAATAACGGAGCAGTACTAAATAAGAGGATGTGAGGATGGTGTAATAGAGAGCTGCTCGGAAAGAGAAATAGGAGAGACGAGTTCGAAGTCCAGTCGAGTTCGTTACATTAACTTGCGCGCAAATCCCCATGTCCACGCCCAGATATGAATTAAATAGTAGAATAGACTGGATTATACGGCCTTGCTTGGAAAACATTGTAGAGATTATGACCCGATAAAAAAAATCACATCTCCCAGCAATCTAGAAAATTCATGGATAGACCTCAGCCAATTCCAGAGATAGTAACTCGATCAAAGAACCCTTCCCCAACAGCATGAGCCACTCCTGGGGATGGGTCCGCCCATAAAACACACACACAGCGACTGAAATGTTTTACACGGGCTGGGAAAGTGTTTCTCATCATTAAATGAGAACAATAGGAGAAATATCCTGACAAGGGCAGTGGAATGGGAACAACCTGCCCCTGTAGATTAAATAAAGGGTGTAGTTTGCATTACCTGAAGTTTATTTGAATGAAAAGATACCAAGAAAAAGCCGTAGGGTACTACAATCGAAACAGTGTGATAATAAAAACAAAGATGAGGACATTAGTGCGAATGTGAATAATGTAAATAATTCTATGTCATCATCAAAGAGATACAGGTAGAAATAATATCTTTGTTTGCCAATGCACTTGATTCAATAATTTACATTCTCTTATGATAAATGTGGCATTTTAGCTCAAAGTTGTGGTTGAAAGTTTGAAAAACCATTAACAATTTTACTCTTGTTACAAAATAAAATTCTTGCATTTGCATTGATAAAGTCTCAAAGAGGGTGAAAAGCGTCGGCTAAGATGTTTTCCCTTTGTGTTTATTCATATTGTCCTTTTACATGTATATACTTTAGAATTCTTGCATATATATATATATATATATATATATATATATATATATATATATATATATATATATATATATATATAGCATATTTTAAATTTTGTAGATATGTGTGTGTGAAAAATAACAGAATTTAACGTTTTTACAGGCTCGGAGAATTTCTGAAAAAAGTGCCCAGTATCTAACTTAATTTATCATATATATATATATATATATATATATATATATATATAGTCACAGCTTATCATATATATATATATATATATATATATATATATATATATATATAGTCACAGTTTATTATATATATGTGTGTGTGTATTTGTGTATGGTTACACTACTGCATGCCTCTCTAGACGACTTACTTTATATCTACCCGACCATAGTTCCATTAGGACTCATTTAAACACACGCAAAAACTACAAGACTCCATGCGAAAGATACTAGTAGAAAATACAAGTATAATATCCTCATCAACATGTAAAAAATTTAAAAATTATGGAAGCCCTAATAATGAAAAAGGGAAAAGCGAAAAACTTCATACAATTAAGTATGAACATCGCCATAAATTGTTGACCTCGATCGGAAAATAACACGTTGCTTTAACTTTAGGCACATACATAAAATAAAACACATATTTATTAAAAAATACAAAATAAAATTGACCTTGATAAAGGGTAAAGGAATAGCCGAAAGCTTTCGGATTTTCAGAGATTTTCAAGAGCTTTTACACACTTTGTGTCCAGAAAAGAAAACACTTGTAGGAACACAAGAACAATTAAATAAAAAACTCAATCGTAGTAACTTATCAGTCGTCTTTACCGATACACACACACACACACACACACACACACACACATACACACACACACACATATATATATATACATATATATATATATATATATATGTGTATGTGTGTATATGCAAACATATATATATATATATATATACATACATATATATATATACATGATGCATATATGTATATGTATATATATATATATATATATAAATATAAAAGTGAACATTGAAGTCAATACTTAGAGGCAACAGTCTGTTTCATGCTAGACGCAATCGTCTAGCATGAAACAGTCTGTCGTCTATAAGTGTTGACTTCAATGTTCACAATGTTCTCTGATATTGACCACTTTATCCCATAAATATAGCACACCTTAAAACTATATTTCTTCATATATATATATATATATATATATATATATATAGGCATCATGTCATTATTGCGGCATGTGTTATTAAAGACTACGGCACTTTTCCATTTAAAAATCTTTCTTTCGATATTTTTGTTCTTGCTTTCTCGCAAGTTTCTTTGTTTTTGGTTCTAAATATTTGAAGACGCATACAGCCATGATGACAGTTGACGACAAACGAAAGCGCTCGGCTAAACACCATGCACTGAGGTCTTTTTTCAACAGCTTAGACCGCAAAACAAAGAAACTAGCGAGAAACCAAGAAAAAATCGAAAGAAATATTATGCCTCATTAATATATATATATATATATATATATATGAAGAAATATAGTCTTAAAGTGTGCAATATTTATGGGATAAAGTGTTCAATATCAGAGATAGATTCATGCTAGATGCGTTCGTCAGGCCTGACGATTGCATCTAGCATGAAACAGACTGTCGCCTCTAAGTTTTGACTTCTATATTCACTTTATATATATATATATATATATATATATATATATATATATATATATATATATATATATATATATGTGTGTGTGTGTGTGTGTCTGTGTGCGCGCGTGTGTGTGTGTATGTGAGTGTGTGTGTGTAAAAATTATTCGAAAATTATAACATAAACATATAAAATCACTAAAAAATCGCCATTTTTGCTTCAACACTTCTGGTGTCTTATCAAGTGATGGTGTTGAATGTAGAATGAAGCGTTTTAAAAGGTTCAAATCAACCGAACACCACTTTAGTGGTCATTGTAGATTATGTAACAGCCTTTCCCCCATCGAGGGTTGTTGGGTTGATTTGAACCTTTCAATACCTTTTATTCTACATTCATCACTTCACTTGATAAGACAACAGAAGTGCTGAAAAATGGATATTTTTGTAGTGATTTTATAACATGTTTATGTTAAAATATCGAATAAATTATATTTGCTCAACGGTGTATTGAGCACCTCTATAAGAATATCATATTATTGGAATTTATTCCGTATACACCAATCCTATACTTGCATATATATATATATATATATATATATATATATATATATATATATATATATATATATATATATATATATGCGCGTGTGTGTGTGTGTGTGTGTGTGTGTGTGTGTGTGTGCGTGTGTGTGTGTGTGTGTAAACATTTTGTGGTTTGGCTAATTTCTGAAATCAGACCAAATGTTAAAAAATAAAAATTAGAGAAGATCACTCCTTGGTTGGGCCGAGAAATTTTTAGCTCGACTTCGTATATTTCAGAAGATATGAACCATTAAATTCAACATAGACACACGTAGAGACACATTAAATTTGTTTTTCTCTTTCTCAGTTTTCTTCTTTTTGTCTCTCACTCACTCGATGTATACACACAATTTTTTCTTCTTCCTTTTGCGATATTTCAACTAGAATACACAGTTATACACACACACACACACACACACACACACACACACACACACACATATATATATATATACAATTATATATATATATATATATATATATATGTTTTCAAATGGTGTATATATATATATATATATATATATATATATATATATATATATACCATTTGAAAACCTCGCATCAAAAGGCGCATTTCAGCCTTTATTGGTATTTCCTCCTTAGCATGCAACGGGAATTGCCGATCGGGTTTCCAAAAAGTCAAGAACTTACTTTAAATGTAAAGCTTTACCTTTCCTTTTCTTAATGGCGTCGTTGCTGATGCTGTTTTTTGATGTTTGTTTGTTGTATCTATGGCTACGTCTTCATTTCATGTACAGGGTTGCAATGGAGTCAACTTTAGGAGAGCCTTTTCAAGAGATTTGTTCTTCGCTTTTTGGCGTTCTTTTTCTTCGAGACAGAGAGATCGACACTTGGAGTCGGAGGCGCGTCGCTCACGAAGAGAGCGCCCTCTTCTTGGGGCGCCAATTACGGGCCGACCTCGGCAACTGAGCGCGCCTTCTATGACATTTGCGCGGGAAAAATATTCTTCGCCAATAAGGATGATTTTCTGAGATGAGACTTCGCATACAATAAAGTCCGATTTCTTAACTCTATTGATCTTTCTCTTCAGTTATTCTCTTCCAATCATTTTTCTCTCTTTCTTTCTTGTAACCTCTTTTTTTTTTGGTGAATTTATTATTTCTTTTTTGATTCTATCATACCTTTCTTTCTTTCCATGCTCTTATTTTTTTTCATCTCTAATCTACATTATTTTACTTTCTTCGCTTCTTTCTTCTTTCGCTCGTATTCGCTCGTTTTTTCTTTCTTTTTCCGTCTTTCGTATACGCTCGTCCGTTCGTTCTTTCTATTCTTCTTTCTTTCTTAACTTCATTCTTTCTGTCGTCTCTCCTATACTCTCGTTCTTTCTTTCTTTCTTTCTTTATATTTATTCATTCTTTCTTTCGTCTCTCCTATTCGCTTGATCTTTCTTTCTTTCTCTTTTTCTTTCTTTCGTCTCTCATATCCGCTCATTCTTTCTTTCTTTCTTTCCTTTTCTCTTTCTTTCTTTCTATCTTTCTTTCGTCTCTCGTATCCGTTCATTCGTTCTTTCTTTCCTTTTCTCTTTCCTTTTCTCTTTCTTTTTTTCTATCTTTCTTTCTTTCGTCTCTTCTATTCGCTCGTTTTTCTTTCCTTTTCTCTTTCTTTTTTTCTATCTTTCTTTCTTTCGTCTCTTCTATTCGCTCGTTTTTCTTTCTTTTTCTCTTTCTGTCTCTATTTCTTTCTTTCGTATACGCTCGTTCTTTCTTTTTTTTCCATCTTTCTTCTTACGGATTAGCTATGTCTTTCTTTTTTCTGCTTTTCCTTTTGTTAATTATTATTCCTTCATGCCTCTCTTTCTTTTGATCTTATTCATTCTGTCTTTCTTCCATCTCATTCACTCTTTCTTTCATCTTATTCACTCTTTCTTTCTTTCTTTTTCTCTTTCTTTCGTGATGACGCCTCTTCTTTCTTTGCCTTTTTCATTTTATACTTTGAATCGGTCATTCTCTACCATCTTTTCTCTTTCTTGATTTACGTTAAAACTTTATTGTCTTTGGAATACATCTATCATCTTTTTTTTATCTAGCATCCATTTTCCTCCTCCTACAATCCGCCGTTCTTTCATTTCTTCATATTTTCATCTTTCCATTTCTTTCTGTGTCTACTTCCTGCCTTCATTCATTTTATCCTTCACTTTTTTCTTCTTCTTTACTTTCTATTCCATCTTTTATTCTTCAATTCCTTCTTTCTTTCGTCTTCTCTTTCAACAAACTTTTTCTTTGTTTCTTATTTCTCTTCACTTTTTGTATTTTCTTTCATTTATGTTGAGTGATTTCTGTTTTTCTTGCGTTATATTTCCTTCTTGTTTGTTTCATTCATTATTTCTTTCTTTCTTTTATCAATTTTCATTTTCTTAAACTTTTCTTAGACAATTTTTTATCTTTCGATTTTGTTTTCTCGATTTTCTTCTTTATCTTTTATTTTTTTCTTTCTTTCTTTTTGCATTTCATTCTTTTATTCATTTTCGTCTCTTTTGTGTTAATATGATTCTATACCATATTTTCTTTTCTTCATTTCTTTAGCAATTCTGGTCTTTCTTTTGGCTTGATTTCATTAAAGCATTCTCTCTCTCTCTCTCTCTCTCTATCTCTCTATCTCTCTCTCTCTCTCTCTGTCTTTCTTCCTTTTTTCTTTAAATTCCTTATAGCACTGAACACAATTACCCTACCACCATCTTATTCTGGTTATTATTGTTGTTGTTGTTGTTTTTCTTCTTCTTCTTGTTCTTGTTCTTGTTCTTCTTGTTCTTGTTCTTGTTCTTCTTCTTCTTCTTCTTCTTCTTCTTCTTCTTCTTCTTCTTCTTCTTCTTCTTCTTCTTCTTCTTCTTCTTTCCCGAATATTCACTACGCTCGCCATTTTTTTCTTGTACACTCATTATTTCCCAGTTTCTTTCGACAA
Source organism: Acanthosepion esculentum (assembly GCA_964036315.1). NCBI lineage: Eukaryota > Metazoa > Mollusca > Cephalopoda > Sepiida > Sepiidae > Acanthosepion > Acanthosepion esculentum. The sequence continues at coordinate 2,074,806 of OZ038503.1, forward strand.
CACTAACGAATTCTTGCAGACATGAGTGCAGATAAACTCAAATGCACAAGCGAACAACCATTCTTAAGTCTCCAAAATCTACATCTTCCCCCTTTCTCTCTCTCTGTCCACACAAATACACACAAACAGTCTTATATATATATATATATATATATATATATATATATATATATATATATATATATATATATATATATATATATATATATATATCAATTGACCCTATGATAGAAGATAAAGCTACTAAGATGCATGGTGGGGGGCACTGGGAGTGAGAGAGAATGAGAAGACTTTAAAAGGAACAGAAAAGCAAAACGTAAACAGAAATCAAAGGATAAAACTCTACACCTGGATTGGGGAGCCTGAACCACACGAACTCCCCATATATTTTGCTTTATTTACTTACATCAATGTCCATATCAGCTCATTATGTTGATATGAATTTCAACAGACATTTCTTTCAATCCCTGCCACTATATTTTTCGGTATATATCAAAGATAGATTACCGTATTTCTGGAGGATAATGCTTTTAAGACAAACACTGTTTTGAAAGTAAAGTACTCGCTATCATGAGAGAGAGAATTGTATAGAAATCAAAGTAACTATATCCACTCATCAAAGTTTTAGACAATAAACTGGATTTATATACATATATTATAATAATTCTTACGGGAAATGACGTAATTTTCCTTAAAAGACGTTAAATTTGACGCCATTTTTAATCTGGTAAAATTAGATATACGTTTTGTTTTTGAACATCTTCAGGGTGGATTAATATTATATCAAAGGAAATTAATGTATTGTGTGTTTCTATTTCATACGAAGATGGGTGAAAAGTTTATAGGCTCACTATCAAGTAGCGATAGTAGAACTGTGAAATCTTATGTGTATTAATTTTACTTCTTATTACTAACTGCATTGCTTATTTCCAGGTTAACTGAGATCTGACTGTGCAAAGATGACTATATATCCTGTTATAAAACAAAAATATCAACAGTAGATATGATGTTATCATCACTGCGATACTGCTTCCAAGTTTTTTCATGTTGTCGAAACAGACGATAATCAGATGAGACCAACTCTTGGGAAAGTGATCAACCAGTTTCAAGCCACACTCACACACAGCACCCATGTAAATCAACTACTTGTAGCATTGCCTTCATATAACAAGACCACTTTCATCGGTTTTCCGAGACATTTGGTCTTGATGGCCTTTCGTAACTGCCTCAGTAAGTTTTGATATAGTACTCTCCATTCATAGTGTGTCACTTTTGAAGTCAATAAACAAAAACAACTGAGACTATCACATTCTCTGCAGATGAAACAATCTTTGGTCTTCATCGGGGAAGGTGGGGAGGGAAGTTGTTTCCACTGCAGCGATTGTCATTTTGGCTCAAAGTGATGAGCCCAACACTCATCCTGGGTTTGGAAACGTAGAAAGAAACCAGCTGGATCAGCTTCAAACAATGTCAGATTTTCCCGTGAAGTGATCAGCCTGGTTGCGCTTTTGATCAGGTATCAAAAGACGCAGTACCCAACGAGCAGAAACTTTCTCAAGGGATATGCTTATAACATTAGCTATTTGATTTCTAGTCAATCGCCTGTGATCCTTCATCATGTGGTGAATATGATCAATATTTTCTTCAATGGTGGCAGTTGCAGGACATCCAGTCGTTGTGTCATTTTCAAGACTCTTCCTGCCCCTCATAAATTCAGCTGTCCACTTTTGCATTGTTAATAAAGCAGAAACGGCACCCCTTAATGTAGCAACCATGTCAGCGTGAATGTCCTTGGGAGTTAAATCTTTTTACTGTAAGTACTTGATAACACCATGCCATTTTCAAGAGAAGTCGCTACCTGTTACTATTGGGATCTCCTATGAACTGTCAGATGTCAATTTACCTGGAAAGAAACAGCGATTTCACGAGGGTGGGCTATAAAGTTCATAGGCTGACTAAAAAGCAGTGATACTAGAGCTGTCATATCTTCTATGCATTCATTTCAACTCTTCTTATTGATAACTGCATTGTTACTTATGCAGGTAGGAGACTGGGCTGAAAATTTCATAGGTTGACTAAGATCGTGCAATACCCCACCTCCGTCAGGATTCGAATAATCTTTAATAAGATCTGTCGAATATACAGGCCGTTACATGAAAATAAAAATATATACTGTTTAATAAACAAACGGAGCGTTTTCTCAAATACGTGTATCCACTAAAAATAACGTTTACTCTTTAGCTAGATGTGTGTCTTGATGTTTTCTTCTTTTTTCTTTTTTTTTCTTTTTGTTTTATTAGTTGATAGATGTTTATGTATGTGAAATACCATTTTGCCATATTATTTTGCAATACCATTTTGCCGGGTTTTATTAATAAATCAAGATATATCGGAAATATACTGATTCTTTTAGGAAATTATTTTGGAAAACAACGGTTTCTAGAAAAGACAAGCTAAAACAAAGCGAAAAGACGATCCATCGGTAAATTATATTACTGGCTGGGAAACTTATTATCGAAAATCAAACAACATAAACGGTTGGTTAATGCCATGAGCCACATGATGTCGGGAGCCTTGATCGCACACGTCCTGAAGAATTTCAAGAAGGACGAGTGTTGCCCAACTATCCACCACAAAATGCACCATATATATATATATATATATATATATATATATACATATATATATATATATTGGCTCCTGAAAAATTAATTTCGGTTGAGCTCTGTGGGAGTGAAGCGTGTGTTTGTAAACAGTCACTATTAAAGCTAATATAGCAAGACTCTTCGGCAGAATTGAGTCACTGTCAGTCACTGTGTGTTTATCTAAATCTAAAAATAAATATACGCTAAAAATTCACCTTCATCCCTGCCGTACGCTGACGGCTTAGTGGTAGAATTTCCGACTGACGCCAATTCAGTCGGGTTTCGATCTTAGCTATCAACACTGATGAGCTGCGAAACAGTTTGTCTGTGGATGACAATTATATATATGATTACTTAACTTTAAATATCAATTCTTGTTTTCCCCGTTTTTTAAAAAACGCAACCACTTGAAGAAAGGATTACGAAGAAACTTTGAAGTCGGGAAAACGACAGCAAAAAATTAAAAGTTTATTAAGTATTTTTTTTTATATAATATTAGTGCTATATTTGAATATTATTTTAATCTTTTAATATTGAGCACTATATATAAAAATATCTTAAATCGTATATATATATATATATATATATATATATATATATATATATATATATATATATATATATATATATATGTATATATATATATATATATATATATATATATAATACACACTGGAAAAGTTTATTTGTGACGCATTTCATCCGTCCAGTATTTCATCGGTGTGTGCTTTCTTGACGTTGTCACGTCTACACATGCGCACGAAACGAGAGACGCAGGTAGTTTCAAAATTTTTTTTAAAGTATATTTTTGAAGGGATATATTTTTTTTCAATCTAGCCAAATTCATCTATATTCTTTTCTTTTTCTCTCCATCACCTTTGTCGCTTAATATCTCACACTATGACAATATAAAATCGAACAAGAATGGTTATATATTGTGAGAGCCTGGACGTAGTTTTATCGTGTCTGAACTAACAATCAAGGCACTTTCCAGATATTTATATCCCAGTGGATTAGTTCTTTTTTAATCAAAATAGCATTCCCTATGTCAAAATTTAGGTCTGTTTTGTTACGGTGAACAGCCAATGTGTTGTTATTTAAAATGTTTCTTTTGTGTCCATATAGTCTCATGTTTAAACTACTTGAGGTTTCTCCAATGTCTTCATTCTGCCAATTCCTGCATTTGATAGAGTAAATTCGTCCTTCAACTTTTGGCTGGTTCTTTTTTTATTGATTAAGTCTTTGATTGTTTTTCGATGTAGTTGTGACAAATTTTATTTTGAGTTTAGATAAATTATTTTCAACTTTAGTTGTGATAGAGTTAGTTGGTAGAATAATATATTTTTTTGATTCGTTAGGTTTGTCAGGAAGGACGGCTCTGATATTTTGGAATATTTTGTGAGCCTTTTGTTTTGAAAATGAAATAGTTAAGGTATTAAAGGGTCGTGAATGTATTTTCAATATATTTCTCCTCTTTGTGTAAATATTGAGGGCTGCAAATTCTGAGTGCTCTTAAATAGAAGCCAATGATTGTTAATAAAATTATACAAAATTACATCTATATATATATGTATATATATATATATGTATGTATATATATGTATATATATATATATACATATATATATATATATATATATATATTATGACTTTATGTGTTATTTTTTATGTATATCGATATCTGAGCAGGTATTATTTATTAAAGAGCATATTTATTATTCAATCCGCCTGAATATTCTAGAAATATTATTAAAGAATAAGATACACATTCCATCAGGATTCGAATATGTTTTAATAAGATCTGTCTAATATTCAAGCCGGTACATGAAAATAAATAAATATACTGTTTAATATATAAACGGAGCGTCTACTCAAATAAGAGTATCCACTAACAATAACGTTTACTCTTTAGGTAGGTGTCTGTCTTTATGTCTTCTTCTTAGAATAAAAAAAAATGTTTCACCTTCCTTTTTTCTTTTTTCTTTTGTTTTACTACTTGATAGATGTGTGTGTGTGTGAGCATGTGCGTGTGTGTGCGATTCATTTATAATTGCTTATAAATTGCTTTCATATTTTGAAATAGCTCAAATATGACGCCTATGATAGTACGCGTATACATCATGTTTTATAGAATTCATTTCTGCTCAAGCCCGTTTTAGATTTCAGTGTTTTCTTTTTTTTCGTTTTTTTATATTGTTGTATCATTTCCGCGTACGCTTTATATTAATTTCAATGTAACTAACATTTTTTTTTATTTCTTAAATATGAGAGTTGAATTCCAGATTTGTTTCTTTCCATTTTGTATCGGACCGCCGTCGCACCATCCGTTCATTGTCTCCTTCTCACGACGCCAACGACATTCGATACTCTCGTTCTAATCCCGTTTCAAACAATGCTGATTCTGACTCTTGCAAGCGAATCTCCGCCTGCTTCTTACAACTTCATGTTTGGTTTCATTTTTCAATAGATTCTCGTCGTAATAATACAAACGACAGCGTTTAAATCTCTTTAACACTTCTTTTTTCTACACTCAAACGTACAGGTTTATAATAGCATTAAGTTCCACCCATGACGCTACCATATCTTCTTTAGCATGAAATTTCGTTTTTTACCAATAATATGCAAAATTGTTTTAACAATGATTAACTAAACTCTCGCAACTGTAATTCTATGAACTAGTGTTTGTCATAATTTTACGTACATTAAATCACACATCTTGCCAATGTTCTAATTACACGTTTAATCAATAGCACTTAATAGTATTTCTTTCATCTTAATTTCAGTTGATTCTTTATTGAAAGGCCCGGGGGCCACTTGATGTAAAATGTTAAGTTCAGTTTAATGTTAAGGCCCGTTCAAACAGTTGGTATGACGTTTACCTGATAACGTAACTGTCCGGGTTTCAATTCTCGGTAGTGGATGCGCACTGCTGATGAGTCCCAAATATCGGACGAAACGGCCGTCCAGTACTTTCTGCATTCTGTTGAGGTTTCTTCTAGACTCGATGAATTACTTAATTGTGTGTGTGTGTTTAGTATATCAAAAATACTTTTATAAAGATTGCGCGTAGCGTTCTGACACCCAAAAAAGATAAAATATCCATGTAAACGTACGTGCAAAAGGTCATCGTGATTCCTTAACACTGCGACGCATAACAAATGCTCAAAATGTCCTCCGCTTGCTTCTACACACGCATGCACCCGGCGGATCAGTGACTGGCGGACCATTTCAAATACTTCCACACGGTGTTGAATAGTTTCGCAGGCCCCCACGATACGTTGATGAACCGTTGTCTGCTGCATAAACCAATTGTTTGGGTTGGCTCAACAGATAAAAATTCAAGTGATTGAGGGCGGGGGAAGTGCAGGCCATGGAACCAGGCCTCCCTTACCTATCCATCTTTCATGATAGATGTGAGCCAATGCATCGCGAACAATGCGGCTAAAATGTGCTGGAGCCCCATCATGCATGAACCACATGCGTCGTTATATTAGCAGGGGTACATCCTCTAGCAGGTCTGGAAGTGTGTTCGAAAAAAGTCACTGTAGTCACCTCTCAATTCCAGCTCGCACATTAATCATAAACTGATGCTAGTCTCTAGCCTGTATTACACCACGTCGATTGCGATCCGCTCACAAATGTTGGCAGTGTAAATTTGTTATTCGATCTCATCAAAATATTGTCTCATCCGTAAACAAGACTGAAGAGAAAACAACTGATCCGCAGTTTTTGCAATAAACCATCGCAAAAATGTGGCGAGTGATCAGATGGCGAAAGATCCTGATGATACGGATACAGGAGAGCCTCTTGAAGTGCCCTCCATACGGTACTATCAAATGTCCGATATGCTAGGGTCACTTGACATGAGCTGATACCTGGCTTGTCTCTGGTAGTCTGTTGAATGTGTTCTTCGTGGTCAGATGTATGAGCGATCATCCTCGATTCATACATTGTGCTGCCACGGATCCTATTTCAGCAACGCGACGATAAAAAGCGGCAAAGATTGGATGACTCGACTGCTTCTGATCTGGAAGCGCAATCTGATACAGCTGTGCAGCCTCTCGCCGGTTACAGTTCGCGCGGCTACATGCAAAAAATGTATGATATATTTATGGGTTAAATTGGTGTTGCCCCTGAGTGTTGACTCTACTGTTAACTTATATACACACGCACACAAATACATACACATACATACTCACATACAGATTATATATATATATATATATATATATATATATATATATATGTATATATATATGATGGACTCTTCTGTCGATTTCGACGTATGAATATCAGACAACCTCATTGAGTTTTTATGTTTGTGTCGTATGCAATACTTCAGACCCGCCAGTGACCTGCATACAAGTCCTCCAATTGTGCAGGAATATTTGCTGATGCTTTTCGCTGTTGTCTTTCGTCTCTTAACCGGTCAATACGACTGATTTCAAAATTTCTGATACTACTCTGACACAAATGTTTCCAGTTATTTCTATTGGAGATAGACAGACTGTTTCTCTTCTTAGCCAGAAATCTATTGAGGAAAAGTTGAAAAAATATACATTAGAGGAATTTAAGTTAATAAGAAAAAGGATATGGGCAAAAAGCTGCATTTCGGGAAGAAATGGTGAAGTTGCTTGATATCTGTATCTGTCGCTGTCTACTGTCAAGTTGTGAAGTGCAAAGTTAAGAGGTGCGACAGATATCACCTGGCCTGTAATTATGATATATATGTTCCCAAACCTGAGGTACAGTTTTTTCTTGACCAGCGAGATGATAGGAAGATGAAAATAGTAGGGACTGACATGAAAACGACAATGATGTGGGACAGAGTGACACTAAGAGAGAAGTATGGTGCGGACAGAGCCAGGAAACAGCTTGTTCAAAGACAGAGAGATCTGGTAGGTGGAAATATTCTTTATGTTGAGGATAATTCTGATGATTCAAGAGATTATCCCTCCTGTTAATATTCATGCTTATTTCGTCCCCGATACAAAAGCCCTGAGAGACAGCTGCTCACCGAACAGGACAAAACTCTCCACACAGGTTGCCGCTTCTGACCGATATGTGATTAGTAATTATGCTTGATCTGCCATTATTACTGATGCTTTAAGTGACTCTGGAATTATCACAAAGCATGACAAGAGTCAAGGTATTGGACCACATAAGCTACGAGATGAGAGACAAAAATACCGCTTGAAGAGGAAAGAAATTCAGATGATTATTTCTAAAAATAATATGACGTCACTGTATTTTGATGGTAAGAAGACCGTCACTCGTGTTATGATAGAAAATGAGAAGAGCAATAAATATAGTTCGATGATGATGGCGGAAGATCATTATGGTTGAGCCTAGCAAGGAATATCTCACACGTGATTCCCAAGACTTGACACGGAATGCAGATTTCTAAAACTATTCACGAGTTCCTGATGGAGAAAAAACTAACCCAGCAGCCCATTATATGTGTTGGTAGTGATGGAACCAATGTAAATGTACGAACAGAAAATGGAGCCATTCGCCATCTTGAAATGTTACTTATTTCATCTGCCAGCTTTACGGAAATGAGCTGCCTTTCCACATTGTTTTCTATCACTGTGACGGTAAACCAAGTGGTTCCGAGTATTGGCGTGGTTCCATTGAAAAGCAGATCAAGGAGCCTTTATCTGAGATACCAGGTGTTGCCTTCCAACCAGTCATTTTCACTGATTTCACTGTCCTTAATGCAGAAGTGGGGAAATATCTATCCTAGAATCAGAAATACTTGTATAGGATTTGTAAACGTGTTATTACAGGTGCTGTTGATGATGACTTTGCTGCTTTTGAGCCAGTTAATCCCTGTATGTAAGGGTAGAATAATTTATGGAGTAGAATCCTCAGTCTGTAGTACCATCAAGACCCAGCCACGAGCTGAAAAGAATCGTCATTACATTTGTAAAGTTCAATATTCCAATGTCGTTCTACATCAAGATGCATCTTTACGTAACATGTCTCAATGAACGTATTATAATCCCTGCTATATATTAAAAACCTGAATAGTAAGATGACAATATTGAAGAAAACTGTCCGGATAAATGGATACTTCGCCCACACAGATCAAATTCTTCTTGATATGGGTGCAGATGAGGACGTGACTTTTATGGAAAAAACTGTCTCAATGATAAGAAAAATTCGAAAGGAGAATCATTAGAAGGAAGAATGCACTGATAGATCCAATAAGGATGAATAAGATTCTGTTGATGAGGATTTGTTAAACCACACTGATGAGGAGGAGGACAGTGATTATAGAGATAGTAATGAGGATGTACCTCCTGTAGTCAACATGAGAAAGTGGCAAGCAAAGGAAAAAGAAAACATAATTCCATGATTAACAGGATGAATGAATGAACTTACATTGCTTTTCTATCAGATCAACAGGTTAATGATATTCTAAGGACACAATAAGTAGTGGCCAAACAATACTCAGGCGGTCGTAAGACGGATGAAAGTGATGACTAAAGCTTGCACTGAAGTGACGGGATGCAAAACGAGGGATGGATATATTAGGTAAAGTTTATTGTCTAGGAAAATGAAGCCCATAGATTTCACTATTAACTTGTAATATTTTAATATGATGTACCTCTTAAATAATATTGGAGTTAAATTGATGTCACCGATATATAATTTGCTATTATCCTGACAAACATTAAATGAGATATACTTTTCAGTGTACAGTAAAAGATGACAAAAAGTCGATCGCGATGTTGCAAGAAAAGTGCGCATGAAAAATGGCCTGAAATTCTTCACAGGTATTTGTTTTTATCATACAATCGATGCCTGAAAAATGCAGTTTCCAACTCAAAAATATATGTTTTTGTCACAGCTCCCTAATGTACAGGTATATATCTGTAGCCATGTATACCTATACGTGTATGTACAAGTAAATAGAAAAAGATCTTATATATGTATATGTGTGGATGGGAGCGTAATGTATGTATGTATTTAAACATGGATGCAAGCATATATATTTATATGTATATATAGACAGTGGGGCGCAGATAATTCCGGACAAATTTAATGGATCACCACTTTCCTGGAGTAGGCTTTGGCGATGCCGTCCCTATCCATGTTGGCTATTTTCTTCCAGTTGGCTTCCTTGAGATCCATCTTGCTGCTGTAGGGTCTGCTGTTCACCTCCCACTCCAAGACGCTCTACACAAATTAGTCGAGATGATTGCAGTCTGGCAAGAATGGCAGCCATAAATCGGGCAAGCAGTGGTACGGCAAGCAAATGGCGCCTCTTCAGCAAATAAGATTTATAATTCAAGTCCTCATTGACAATACGCCCGATTGTTCGCCTCCTGGTGCCCATTTCCTTGGCGATTTTACTAATGTTTGTACTGGTGTTCTCCAAGACAACTTTGGCAACATCGATGAAGATCTCGGGCGTCATGGTGACACCAGAGCACTTCTTATGGGTCTTGTCTTCTGGCCTGAAATTGTCCTTGTCTTCTGAGGCACAAAGTGAAATGTAGCTAAAAATATTTTATCAAATATTAGCAGCATGAAAAAATAGACGGGCTACAAAACTAGTACGTGAAAAATGGATTGATAGAAACACAAATAGTAAAATATTTTAATCAAATGTTGGTCGAATTCAAAGAAAATCAGTCTACAAGGAAGCCAGACTATCTTCAGAAAATAATAAGAGAAACTGAAATGCTACTAACAAGACAAAATCCCAGTGGACCGAAACACAGAAGACAAAATCCCAGTGGACATAGTCGAAGCCTCTTATCCCAAATGTGGACAAAAGCCTAGGCTCATAAAGAAAAGTTTCATATACAAAAACATATTTAACATTGAATATTCAAGAAACTTTTAATTCAAATTCTAATGTGAAATTGAGATAATAATAATAATAATAATAATAATAATAATAATATCAAACATATACACTTATAAGTATAATATATAATATATACACTCCGATGTTAAATTTCGACAGTAAACACAAAATCCAATATATACACTTATTTCCTGCCCGCAAATTTATGCTCCATTAATGTATACATATTTATGAATATTCACTTGAAACCGAGGCATGACGACGAATATATGTATATATTATCTTAATATAACAGGCGAATGGCTCTTGCACCTAATCTTATTAATTCATTTTATATGAGACTGAGATTTTGATCACATTTGGGATGAGAGGCTAAGATCTTGCCTACTGGGTTTGTGTCATGAATTCTTAAAACCGAAAACAATGGCATTATTTTTGGTGTTGATTTTTTCGTCAACGAAAGAAGCTGGTTCCATATTAAGAGCCGAACACTCTAACAACTGAACTCTTAGCTAACAATGCTGTCCTTTTTACTTGTGGTAGTAGATTCAATGTTAAAAAGCATCTTCCGTGGTTCCTATCGTTTTTGAGAACAGGTGCCTTACATCTCGTATTACTGGAACGGTTTCAGCTTAAAATTGTCGTCTTTCCGCTCGACTGATCTCTGTCGGATTTTGTTAGCGAGTTAGATTCTCGTTCGTCCTCTAGAGGCTACGAAAACAACGCCTCTTCATTGACTTTGTAACCACCGTTACTCGTCTTGTCTTACCGTCTGACTCGGCTCACCACCATAATTTGATTTGTCGCATGATCTGTGTAAATGCTCCTAAAACCTGCGCCTATATTCGTGTGTATTTGTGTGTGTGTGTGTGTGTGTGTGTGTGTGTGTGTGTGTGTGTGTGTGTGTGTGTGTGTGTAAGCGAGAGAAAGTGTGTGTATGTGTGTGTGAAAGTTTTTCTTTGCTGGTGTGTCGATACATGGACGTGATTTTGAAAGCGTAAAAGAGGAAGGGAGGAGCTTTGGAGGTGGAAAGTATGAGACAGAAAAGTTTTGTCATCAATTAATTGGTTTATTTCATCTTATATTCGCAAAATATTCATTTCTGTTTGATATTATACTAGGCACTAATGATCGCACGAGTTATATACCATTTCTACTTCGCAATAAAGACGAAAACTTCTAAAATAATTTATTAATATTTAACAAAAATATTTCAAATAAATTAAGTCTCACGATTCCATTTTTTCGTCAGAGAAACGAATTTTCTGCAGTACATTCATTGGCTGCATTTGATCACCTACAAAATGCAATAACCATTAATAAATGGCTGCTAATTTTCTTATTTTAATAATTTCCTATTTTAATAATTTCCTGTTTTAATAATTGCCTATTTAATTGTCTAGTAAATTTCCTATTAAATTTCCAAATAAATTTCCTAATAATTTTCCAAAATATTCCTATTTTAATCATTTTATATATTAATAATTTCCTATTAAATTACCAAGTAAAATTCATAACAAATTTCCGATTCTAATTATTACTTATTTAAAAAAATTCCTATTAAATTTCCTAATAATTTTCCAAAATATTCCTGTTTTAATAATTTTATATATTAATAATTTCCTATTAAGTTACCAAGTAACATTCATAATAAATTTCCTATTCTAATTATTACTTATTTAAAAAATTTCCTATTAAATTTCCAAATAAATTTCCTAATAATTTTCCAAAATATTCCTATTTTAATAATTTTATATATTAATAATTTCCTATTAAATTACCAAGTAAAATTCATAATACATTTCCTATTCTAATTATTACTTATTTAAAAAATTTCCTATTAAATTTCCTATTTTAATAATTTCATTAGAAAAAAAAATATTTGCAATAAATTCGTAGTAGTTCAATTATTTTAATATGTTTTTATAAAGCAAATTGTCCCTAAAGGAATTTTATAAAACCTGACTTCCAAAGGAAAATTTCAAATCTAGAAAGGGAAGAATTATTATCCGCGGAGGAAACGGGGAGTTATTTCAATCATATACATGTATTGCGTAAAAAGATGACCTAGACCAATTGTTGAACAGAGACTAGTCCTTTCACTATAAGTAGAACGTCAGCTCATAGTGACGGTCATGAAGTGGGTTGCAGGCGTAGGGCGGAGCCGCAAGCGTTGCCGTACTGAACTACAATAACTGCTATTAATGTATTATTAATCCATGTCCCTAGTGGGTTAAACATTGTCTTCATTAATCTTTTGTTCCAGTTTTTCCTTACAATATTCTGAACCAGAAGCTACGTGATTATACAAACATTATAACAGTAGGTTACTTTTAAAATATATCGATTTGACACGCAGTGATGTATATTTTATTTACTAATGTTAGCCGAATACAAGGCTGAGTAGCCACTCGTGTAAAATGGTTACTATAAGGTGTTGTATTCGTGTAAGAAATGACAAGAAGTGAAGTTCTTGGAGCTATGCAGAAAAGGTAATGGCTAATTCTACAGGTAGGCGTATAGAGTTGAATTTAGAAGGAACCGGAAACCCAATCCTAAACAAGGAACAAAGGATTAACTCTTACTCCTGTTGAAAAGTACACGGAGGTGTTTGGATCAGGCAATATTTGAAGACTGATGAAATATGGCACAAAAACCGAAAGTCTTTGATAAGAGCTATGAAAGATATTGGACAATTTATATTGAAATATGTTTCAAAAGCTAAGGCAATTTTCCGTAACATAAAAAATAAATAAAATATATTCTTTCTTGGTCTTTAACGAAACTTATTAATAGAATAAATCTATAGTCACGCTTATTTCAATCAACATAGATTTAATCGGAAATAGTAAGATTGATAGTTGCGATAAGTTTAAAAAATGACATACATTCGTTGTTAAATTAGGAAATGAGTGGCTTGTTAATTTTAACGCCTCAATGACCAAACTTCTCTCTTTTCATCATCTGAGAGAACCCTTTTTATCTTCAATCAGCGTGGCTGATGCTAAACCCCAGAAAAGTGATTCATTGTGCATTCTGGGTCTAATATTTTCTGCTAACATATGTAGTGAAAGGTGTATATTGAATCAATTGATAAATTTACAGCTAAGGAAATTGGTTCAATATGTTGCGCTAGACAATCTTCCACGCCATATTCTGTCGTACATCTTTATAAATCTACCATTCGAAATTGCTTTGAATATTGCTGCCACATATGGTTTGGTGCTGCTGCTATATATTTAGAGATTCTTGATAAAATCCAAAGAATTATCTGTATTCTTATTGATGCTTGGAGAGCTGATATACTAAAGGGAAATAACTGAAACTGGAATACCTGGATGTAGCATAAAGCGTTCTCTCAGATGATTAAAGGAAAATAGTTTTATTTTGGAAACGTTAAAATAATCATTTGTCCCAGTTAACAACAGATTTATAAACAATATCTATATTTCTGTGATTAGGTCTTGTAACTATTTACATTGTTCGGATTGTTGTCTTTATCGTTATTGTCATATTCACGAAGTTTTGGCCAATTTACGCTCCGGCCTTCTTCAGGTTCTGTCTATATTTCTGAGATGATGCTATTTACATTATTCGGACTCTTATTCTCATCTTTGTTAGTGATAAGTGGATACAAGTGACGGTTGAAGTAATCCAGTGACTTGATCCAAATATTTTTGATTTCAATCCCTGGTCACGGCAGAGGTAAACAAAAACCTAGGTGAGCTGAGGTACTAAATGGGAAATAACTGAAACTGGAGTATCTGGAAGTGGCATGGCACAGTGAACGAAATAAAGTGTTTGGCTCGAAATTCCAATCTTTTGAAGGAGGCCGGGGGGGGGGGTAGAACGGTCGAAACGTCTAGAATATGACAACAAAGATGAAGACAACAGTTCAAACATTGTAACTCGTCACAATAGCCTTATAAACACAAGTATAAATAAACGGTTAATATTTACCTATATGCCCGAGTATAGACGACGAATAGTTACTTATAGAGGTAAGTAAAATGAAAACTGATTGAAAAATTGTATAATACAAGAATGGCTCATATGTCATAACATCTACCGACATATCCTAGACATTTAATTTAAATTAAAATGTCAGAATGCGTGAAAAAGCTTCAGGTGACAAATGTTTAAGAGTGTACGTGTGTGTATGTTTGAGCCTCAGTGTATTTATGAATATTTGCTTATGTGTGTATGTACATGAGAATATGTTTCTCTCTCCGTAAGTGTTCGTAATCCGTGCGTATTTGCCTTTCTTGTTCGCTGGATCTCATTTTTCCTGAACTTCTTTCTCGCATTGTACACAATCGTTTAATATCTTCTCTCTATGGAGGCATTTATACGTCTCAAAGTTTCGAGGAATGCCAGTGGGTGTCTGGAGCGACAAACGCAAACACATTCCAAGAGATCTTCAAATGTATAACATACATTTTCTCCGTCAATTTTGAATATTGACTGTCTTAAATAACAGGATACACCCCTGATGACGTCATTCTCCAACTACTTTTACTATCATACATTCTATTGTCTATAAAAGGGTTGTCGGAAGTGAAGTTAGTTCCACACTCCTAAAAATCTCCAATGTCCCGATCAAAAGCCTTCCTGTCGGATGTAGTTTATTGTTATACACGGGACTATGTATGGATCCAAATGTAAGTTATGTGCCAACACGTATATGCGCAATCATGTCCAGTAACGTGTCTTTCTGCGCAACAGTAAACACATATCAATAGTTTTAGTGATGTAGCTTTAATGCTACCGTCTTGCAATGTTTATTCATCACAAGATGTAATATATGTTTGATCAATGATGGCAAGGTAAATGTGTTTAAACGCTTCATGGCCATAACAATGAAAATTTCTAAATTACTTACAATAGATTAAGATTACAAGGTGTTTGTTGCAAACCCGCCCCCACAAGTCTGCAAGCATGAAGTGGTGCGACGGGTAAATTGTCGCCATTTTATATTTTTAATTTCGCTCATGCGCTTTGTTTGTTTTTGATTTTGTTGACTGCACAATATAGTAGGGTCAGTTTGGGTACCTTCTGTGAGAAAAAGAGCGTCATGATGCAATTCACTACGTCAGAAATTTGTACTGCTTGGAATTTCCGCTGGAAGCTCCAATACGAACATTCGAGGGTGTTTGGGTGTCAATCGGAGGACAGTGCAGAGGATTTGGAAAGAGTTGGATGAGTCTAATGTTGATTACGAAGGTACAGCAGCTCAGAAAAATCACTCAAGAAAAGAACTGCCAAATTTGTTGCAAACAGTCTTAGACTCAACACAGAGGCCTACATCAAGTATATTGAGGTTGTAGTGTTATCGCGGGTCAAGAGGGTGTTTGCTGGAAGACACTATGTCTGAAAAAAACAACTTTATACCATACCACACATGCAGGAGAACCCAGTCAGAGCAGTTAGACAATTTCTGCGACCATATCACCCCCACTTACATCTGTCCACCTAACTCCCCAAACTTACCCCCCCTTGATTATTAAGTGTGGGGCTCAGTTGAGCGAGAGAGACAAAAAAAACTCCTTTTAATAACTAACGATAAACTAAAGGCAAGGACCGACTATACGAGCTGTATGAGATTCCGAAGTCGTCTGGAGGTCGTGATTGGGGCCAATGGCGATTTTTATTCATTTTACTCTATAGTATTTCAATATATTTTTGTGTAATTTTGATAAATATATCTGTTAAATGAGATATTGGTATTATTTTCAATTTTGCGACATTTAAACGACAATTTATCCATTGCACCCTGTATATTCAAGTATAAATGCATTTCATATGGCCGCCTATTGTTTCGAGACATAAAAAGACTTAATATTTAACCCAAATTCTGTGAGTCCCCAAATATTATTTTCGTAATTATTGCGATTCTCTTTATTTGCATAAAATGTTTGAACGTACTGAGGATAAATTTGAGATGAAGAACACGTGACTAATTCAGCAAATCAGTGCATTCTGAGTAGAGACTCGTTTTTTACAAGAAAGTCTTGCAACAAACGAGTCGCCTCAGTTCCAAAATCAAACAATTGATGACGTTAGTACGACATCTGGTTAGTGTTATAGTGTTTTACTAAGCAACACATAGATGTGACACAAGGCCAAAAGTATGAAGCGTCCCGTGAAGATTGAACCCCCGAGTCAGACGGAATTGATCTAGCGATACAAGCTTGTTAACAATTACACGACGTCAAAGTGCCACTTGGTCACTGACTGGTGTAATAGCTGACTATTACTTACATCGTCCAACTCGGAGAGCTGAGTTTGAGCTTCAGTCAGGTTTGTGAGATTCACTTACGCGAAAATAACTTTGGTAAAGGTATGGATCTATTTCTTCTTCCCAGCTATGGGTAAAATAGTACGAAGTGTATCTGGAAAAATCATTATTATTTTGTAAGAAAAATATTAATGCAATATACACTCAACAGTCATTATTTTTACAATCCGCTGGGCAAGCCATATCAATTAGTAGGTAAGTTTTTCCTTTTCGCCTTTTCACAATGATATTTTCCTCAATATTCCAGTCTGTAAAGAAGGTGGAATCTCATAAAATTGCGATGTCTTCTATTTCTGTAATCGGTGATTGCACATTGTCCAGTGTAAAGATTGACTCACTCTATCGTGACGATTTTTATATTCATTTGGCACAAGTACAGAACATTCTGAGATTAAGTAGTCTACGGTTTCCTGATATTTGTCACAGAACCTGCATTTTGGCCCAACATTATTATGTATGATATTTGCAAGAAAGTCTCTAGGAAAAAGACTCTTCTTGCCTTCCGTTTCGGCCTTTAATCCAGATGCTCATAACCAGCGATGAGTGTTAACTTTATCAACATTATCTTTATTAGCCTCGTTGTGAATATTAGCCATGCAGAGAATTGTCTTGTCAGCGTTTTTTCATCTGTTCAAAAGCTTTATGGTTGGCTTATTTAACAAAGTTTTGGGGGCAACAGTTGGTTCTTGGGTTTTCTACGGAATTTAATAAATGTAAATCTCGTTAGTATTTACAACCTTCTTTCATGATTGAAGACCATTAGATATGCAAACTACTAACATCCCATCCAGGTGGAATTAACAAAAAGACAGGAGAGTTCCACAAAATTTATACTAAACTATTTGATTGTTTGCTTTAACTAATCAAGTAACGGAAATTTTCAAGATGAGCACGAACCCCATCATGTTACCCACATTTAGTTGCATTCTATTCACGGTGACTGTGTTTCATTCGCTTGGGGACGGGAATTAACAGGAGATACCTGATAACTGACATCCATTAAACTTGGTACGTGGAACTAGAACAGTCTACCCCAGTGAGCGAAATAAAGGGTTCAGTTCGACATTCCAGCCACCTGATAAAGGCCAGAGCGTACAACGGCCGAAACATTGTAATTAATATGACGACAAAAATGAGGACAATAGTCCGAATAATGTAAATAGTGTACATAATACGTCATCTCAGAAATATAGACAGATACTGAAAGGCTGAAAGGTTGTAATAAATATGGCGACAAAGATGAGGACAATAGTTTGAATAATGTAAATAGTGTACATAATACCTCATCTCAGAAATATAGACAGATACTGAAAGGCCGAAACGCTGTGATAAATATGGCGACAAAGATGAGGACAATAGTCCGAATAATGTAAATAGTGTACATAATACCTCATCTCAGAAATATAGAGAGATACTGTTTTTTCCTTTCTTAAATGATACTCTTCTCTAAGTATTGTAAAATATTAGAAGAGTTACTTCAATCACTTTGTTTTTTATCTTCTACTTCTTCTTCTTCTTCTTCTTCTTCTTCTTCTTATTATTATTATTATTATTATTATTATTATTATTATTATTATTATTTTCACAAAACTCTTTTTGAACTGCTTATTATTATATTCGCATGTCGAGTCATAACCTTTGACCAAAGGCATTCGAATGATGTGATGTTTCGTTCTTACTTAATTAAACACACGATATCTATTAAGAAATAAACTTGTACCTTCAGTATTCAGTTGAACCTTCGTGTTTTAAGATTTATGTTGACGTATATAAGTACCGAGATTCTGGTATGTTTGAAACATTATTTTAAATGGATCACAAAATCACTGATGTTCCAAAAAGTGAGATGAAGTGAAATCGTTTAACCATTTTAAAGGTGGTGACTTTTGCCTCGAAGTTAATCCAACAAGTAGACGAGATTCAGAGGTCAATTGTGATATTTTAAATCACAAGATAAATGAGAAACCGACAACTAGCAAGATTCTAAATTTTCAAAAGAGTTTGGGGCACTGAAAGACACCATATGTAAAACTTTCTTCATCAGGTACATAGGCGATCATGGCTCTTCACAGCTTCCTTCCCTTGTAGCTCTTAGTATCGTTTGTCTTTTTTCCATCCCTCCGAACCCACATTCATTTACTCTAGTTTGTCAAGTAAGTAAACCGCTGCAACTCCCTCCTATTTCAGTGTGTCATGTGAGTGTCAAATTCTCCAAGCCTTCCTTCTTCATTTTATATACAAAAGATTTCACTTAACCTTTTTCTGAATTTGAGAGTAAATGTCCTATTTATTTCTATATTCTTTAAGAGTTCTTCGTTGATTACTCACTCGTTTCATGGTACACTTATTATCCTTTTGTGGAGGAATGTCTAGCATTCAATGTCACATAGCTACCATATCAATGTCATATAGCTACCATATCAATGTCATATAACTACCATATCAATGTCATATAGCTACCATATCACATAGCAATCCAGTACTCTTTCCTATGTTTCCTTGATTCATTTCTGAACAACAAGGCAACGTTTGTTAATTTAATGCCCGTTCGAATTTCCTTATCGCATTTTCCATCCTCTGTTAAAAAATTTCCCAGATATTTAAACTTCAGCAGTTATCTGATTTTGACATCCACAATTCAGATTTTGTGTCTTGGGCTTTAAACATTTCAAACATGGAGCGGGTTACATAAGCTTAACAAAATATACATATGTTTGAGTAATGTTCGAAAATGAACCTAGTTTTGATCACACTCATTATATAACATGGTGTTCATTTTAGAGGTTTACCTATAGAGAGAGCCAGGCAATAAATACACTGTTATTGATAAATATTTAATTTTAATTTGATACACAATAATGATAGAAATAACGTCATGTTACCTCATTCTCCAGGCTCACCACAACCTTTACAATTTGAAACGGACTGCAAAATCGGTTAATCACAATATGACACGTGTCTAATATTCTCTTTTAACGGTGAATATAATGATTTCCGATCTATGCAAGGGAAAACAGTCCGTATCTTACTTGGCAATATGTATCTTTGTACGAAATAACAGCACGTTTTTGTAGATAATACGGCAGCGTAGTTCCAAATCAGCTGAAAAATATAATTTATTATGATTCAGCAGCCAAACGACATTGAATTCTTAAAACCATCAAATTTCAGTAGCAAAATCAGTGAACAACAGACATTCTTGGACTTTTAGGTATTCTACTTTTAAGCTACTTTCCAATGATTTAAGAATGAAGAGACTTATGCCTGTGGAGATTGCCTCGTCAAGGATTGTTTTTCTACAATCTGTCGCTCACTAACAAATATGGCAGATTCTTGGTTTATTATGCGATCAATTTGGAGCACTTAGTGTTCAAAGATTCGGAAATGATATGATCTCCTTTTACTGGCCGTGTCCCTTCATGACGTGAACGTTCATTGCAGATTGAGATTAATCGGCTAATTGCTTACTTTAATTTTGTTTTCAACTCATAATTCAGGTGTATATAGGAATGAATATCACGAATTTTTATCTGATCGTTTCAAAATTTGCAACATTGACAAAATATGATATATATATATATATATATATATATATATATATATATATATATATATATATATATATGTATAAAAGTGAACATTGAAGTCAACACTTAGAGGCGACAGTCTGTTTCATGCTAGACGCAATTGTCAGGACACGGGTGCCTGATGATTGCGTCTAGCATGAAACAGCCTGTCGCCTCTAAGTGTTGACTTCAATGTTCACTTTTATATTTACACATGCTCTATCTCTGATATTGAGCACTTTATCCCATAAATATAGCACACCTTAAGAGTATATTTCTTCACACACGGACACACACACACACACACACACACACATATACATATATATATATATATATATATATATATATATATATATATATATATATATATATATATATCTGAGTCGGATGTCGAAACGCGTCGGCAAAACACTAAGTATTGTTTTCATATTGTTTATTTTATTCAATTTTTCATATATAACGATGTATATATGGACATATATGTATAGAATACTATCTATATATATAGCGATTAAATATACTGAAATAAAAATAAATTAAAAAATAAAATTAAAAATCAATAAAGAATATTTTAACTTTTTCTAATTTCTTTTTTTCGTTATATTTTTTAGGTAAGAATTTCAAATTTGAACCTTGAAATTTATGATTAGATTTTTTTCTTAGTCGTTCAGTGATGTACATGCATTGAACATTTATTGATATACTGAATGCATACATACATACATATATATATATATATATATATATATGTGTGTGTGTGTGTGTGCGTGTGTGATAAAATAATATAGTTTTAAAGTATGCTATATGTTGGCTTCAAGTGCTCAATATTAGGGATAGAGCGTATGTAAAGATAAAAGTGTACAGGCCTGATGATTGCCTTTAAGCATGAAACAGTCTGTTGTTCTCTGGTTGTTTGACTTCAGTATATTTCTTTATTTATGATAAAATAATATAGTTTTAATGTCTGCTATATTTATGGGTAAATGTTGTCGATATCAATGATATTGCCTATGTCAATATAAAACTAGACGCTGTAGTCGACATCGAGTGGCGTCGGTCTCTTTCTTTCTTGAGCAAAATCTTTAGGCCTGAAGAGCCGGTTATTTCTCCAGTCTTCTTCATGAGATTTTTCTATTTAAATACTGAATATTAAATTAAAAATATTTTATTTATGATTCTTGTCGAAAATCAATAACTGGACCATTTTCTCAGAATTCTTATTCACTTCACGGAATTCAAATTTTAGGCAGGTCTTAGAATTCAGATATGCTCTGTTGAATTTAAAGATGCTGCTCTTTCTCATTTACTGACATATTTTTTTACATATCTTGTCGCTTTCACAATCGTTCGAATAGCAGCAAGTATTTTCAATGCCCCAGGTCTCTACTCATTATTCTATCTAATTTTCGTAATGCTCTTGTCTGAATGAATTTAATTCTTCATCGAACACTCAGTTTATCCAATCTCTGCAAGGATATTGTGGTATGTTCCGTGCTATCCACTAATGAAGCGTGCATTTATTATAATTAGTAATAGTATTAGTAATTATTAGTAGTAGCAATAGTGGAAGCAGTAGTACCAATAATGTTAGTAGAACTACTAGTAGTAATTTCGGCAAGGAACAAAAAAATGAAAGGTGGTAATTGTATCGATGTCATTTTTAAGAACAACTGAAATCTCCATCTCATCATCATTACCAATGATGGTAATTAGACTAAAAAGAAGTTGAACTAGACTGGAAAAAAAGAAGAAAGATGAGGATGATAAGTTACAAGTTATAAAAATGATTCTGAGAAGGAAAAGAGAACGGTGAATAAAAAAAAAAGAAAAACGAATTCAAAAAAGGGAGCAAGAAAGAATAAAAGATAAAAGAGGATGAAAAAGAAGAAAGAAAAAAAATCAAAATTTCCTTGAACAAAAACAATGGCTAACAGACAATATTTGTAAGGCTAAGTAGAACGGACATGAGACCACAAGGGATTCGTTAGAGACACCAATGATTTTCTGAAAAAAAATATTAGTAAATGAAATGCATGAAATAAGAATTATTAAGGGTGAAACAGAGCCGGGTCTCTATAGTAGACGATATGTTAAAATATATTATACTCTCGAATCCCAAGATAGAGATGAAAGAAAAAAAGACCAAAACTAAAGGTGAAAAAAAAAGGTAAAAATACATTAATTATAAAAAAAAGAATAAAATATAAGAAAGAATAAAGAACAATAAATATAAAAAAAAAGAAAGCACCGAAATATTGTTTTGGTCTCCCGAAATCTAAAAAGGAAAAAAATACTTAATAATGTAAAGCCTAGGATTCAATGGGACAAGCAAGAAAAGTCTTGGGGTTGAGGATACGAAATAAAGAATCATTTTTTTTTATTCTACGTGCTCCTTCCGTCTTCCGACTCTTTATAGAAAGAAGGCAAAAAGGAAGAGAATGCAAAAGTTAGGATATTCCGATCCGCCTACATTTCCTTTAGCTACCGCCCCCGCATACCTGGAACCGGCTTATTCCCGTTCTTTCAAAAGAAACGAAAAAAAAAAGCAATGTTCCCTCCGAGACAAACAAAACAAAACAATAATGAGTAGAGGAAAGAAACTGAAAGACTGAATAAGATAATTGCTGATTTTAAAAGTACCCGATTGTACTAAGAGGCAGGACGGATAAAAGAAATGTCCTGTTCCGATCTTTATTCAGTATAAATATTAGGGGTGTATCAAAAGTGTTTTCGTTTTTTAATAAGAGGGAACTTTGAGTCGAAACATTATTATTATTATTATTATTATTATTATTATTATTATTATTATTAAAGCGTATGCATTGAGTATGAAGGTGAAACAGTGGATATCGGCTCGGATTGAGGTATCAGAACGCCGAGTTTGAATTCCAGTCGAGTTCATTGTATTCATCTATCTACTAACAACCTTGGGAAACTTCTAAATCTCCCTATTTCTCTTAACCTATCAAAAGTTTCGCAACCGTCATTCGTTACACCATTCCACACGCAAGCTTACAGCATCTGGTATTCTCAAGCGGTCACCCTTCTAAGTATTGACCAGGCTCAACGTTGTTTAACTTCGCTGATCATACGATAAACGGTGTTTCAACCTGATATGGTCATAAGCCTTAAAATGTTCGAGTTCAACTTCTCCTCGAATTGAGTTTTATAGCGAACCGAGAATAACATTCAGGATTCATTTTTTTTTTTTTAGAAAAAAACGCTCTCCTTGTAATGGGTAGGGGTGGGGCAGGTATTGATTAATTTCCTGCCACTTGCCAAATTCTTGTCAGCAAATTCAGAGACATTGAAGCCCAGTTTCAAATAATACTTCGAAGTTGTCCAATATTTATAGTTCTATCCACCATTATAAAATCCAAACAAAATATGTCATTCGAGTGGATAGTGGAGAAATAATAATAATAATAATAATAATAATAATCCCTGCGGAATGCCATGTATCTTTGCAGATCTTCTAAAATCTATCAAAATCGAAGGACCTTGAAGTGGAAATCTCAAAAATGTGCCACATGCGAACATCACTAATTCCATTTGAATTTGGAGCCCTCGGATTGATTGGAAAAGGATCCGATAGACTCATTGAAGGGATTCCTGGTAGCACATGCCTTAAAGAAATACAAAAAATTGTACTCACAAGTACAGCTCATACCTTACGAAGTGCTTTGTATACGCAAAATGTGTCTGATCTTAGATGTTTCTTCTCAAACAAATGCTCAGTGGAAAATTCCATGATGCCACTTAAGACCTTCGATCTCTGGTTGGGACCCGGCAAGAAATGAGTATACACCAGAAATCAAAGGAAATAAAATAATAGTAATAATAATAAAATAATATTGATAATAATAATAATAATAATAATAATAATAATAATAATAATAATAATAATAATAATAATAATAAGAAGAAGAAGAAGAAGAAGAAGAAGAAGAAGAAGAAGACGATGAAACTTTATTCAGTAATAAAAGAGGTCAACATGTTCAGAATGGAGTTTCAAATGGGTGAAGAAATGCAAGTAAAACACAATGCACCGACTGCAACTGCAAAATACTTGAAAAAAGAAAGCAAAGGCAAATGCAACCGACCAGATACAGAAACGATGGCAAGATAAACCTCTTCACGGCCAATACTCTGCCCGTGCCAAACAAGCTGATGTAGACACACCCCGTAACCATCAGTGGCTTCGTAGTGAAGGGTTAAAAACTAAAAATGAAGATTTTATTCTTGCTGCAGAGGACCAATGCTTGCTAAGTAGAAATTACCAAGCGCACTTACTGAAAAATTGTGTTATACCAAAATGCAGATTCTGTGATAAATATCCAGAAACAATTGACCATTTGGTATCAGGTTGCGCGTTATTGGCACTCACTGAATATAAATCTCAGTATGACAGATTGGGCCAAAATTTGTAATGGATAATCTGCAACTTCCCCGGAAAGGAATCTGCTAGAAATTGATATGAACATCAGCCAGATACGGTTACAGAGATATGACCTATAACAATTTTATGAGACGTTACAATACACACAGACAGAAAAATCAAAGCTAATCGCCCAGACATCTTGATTAGAGACGGCAAAGACAAAATGTGCCTTCTTATTGACATGGCAGATTCAGAAATCTATTAAAATACAAGGACCTTGAAATCGAAATCTCAAAAATGTGGCACATGTGGACATTAAAATTTCTAGTTGTAGTTGGATCCCTCGGATTGACTGGAAAAGATTCTAATACACCCCTTGAAGGGATTCCTGGTAGACCGTGCCTTAAAGGAATACAAAAGAGTCGTTCTCACAAGTACAGCCCACACCTTACAAAGGGCTTTATCTATGTAAAAGATGTGTGAATTTTTCAACCTTCTCTGTAGAAGATGTCATGATGCTATTTCTGACCTTATATCACTGGTCAGGACAAAAAAAATGAGTTCGCACCAGAAATCAAAGGAAATAATAACATTTTGAAACACGGTGTCTTTCTTAAATTGCGCCCTTCCCTTAGGTATTAACAATAATAATAATAATAATAATAATAATAATAATAATAATAACCAGATCCTATCACTGTCACAGAACCAAGGATGGAACTAACACGAAATTCAGGATCTGCGGAAAATATGATGAAATTGTCAACCATATTATCTCGGGATGTCAGGAACCGACAAAAATGAATGGACCCAGAGGCATAACAAGGTAGCGACATATGTGCAATGGAAGATATGCAAGAAGCACAAAATTGAAATAACTGAGAGATAGTATGACCAACAGACACAGTTACACAAAATAACGATGTAACTATCCTCTGGGACATGCCAATTCAAACTGACAGGGAAATAAATGCCAGCAGACCTGATATTATCATAAAAGACAAGACATTCAGGAAGTATATGCTTATTGACATAGCAGTACAATCTGAGAGAAACACCTCCATCAAAATTTTCGAGAATTTTTAGAAATACAAGGACCTGGAGATCGAGATTAACAGGATGTGGGGAATGAAAACTGAGAGTGTACCAATAGTAATCGGAGCTCTGGGCCTCGTGAGAAAAGGAATGGACAATTTTAGTAACAGTGTCCCAGGTAACATCAACATACAAGTTGCCCAGAAAATCGCCCTACTAGGAAGATTCTCTATACTAAGAAATGTGCTATCAATTAAATGACAATTCTCCTACAGGGCCTAAGGACAATAGTTTGGACGGGTTCTACAGGATACAAATCAGGAAACATAAGTTACACAAATAATAATAAAAAGAAGAAGAGTGGAATTAAAGTTAGATTTTAGATGTCTACATGAAATAATGTTTGAAGTAAAGAGAACGATAGTGAACACTTTTAATGTGCATTCTTCAATAGAAGCTTTTATCGTGTCACCTGATTAGGAATCCCTTTTAGTTTTGTACATCTGTTCAGCGTCCTTCAGTTCTGTCGGGATATCTTTTTACGCTCGATTTTCGCTTGGCTAAAATTTCCCTTTTGATCTTTAGATACATATCTTGTTATTTTCGACGGCCTCATCTCGCATCTTTTGTTATCATACCAATTTCTTTTCACTTATAAACGAATGATAAGTCAAGGATAGAAACCAGAACGATTTGGTGTCAGTCGGAGTTTCTACCCCTAAGCCATCAGCACTCGGCAGAGAGAAACAGCTAATTCTAGCGTATTGTTTTTTACAAATATAAACAAACTCCAGTCAGCCAGAGTGCTCCTATTCATTTTACCGAAGTGCTATATTTTCATTTTAAACGTTATTTTTAGCGGATACACGTATTTGAGTAGACAACCCACCGTTTATTTATTAAACGGTATATATATTTATTTTAGTCTACCAGGCTAAATATTTGAGAAATCTTATTAAAAGAATAAATTAAGTTCTCTCTGCTTTTCTTTAATAAGATTTCTCGAACATTCAGGCCGGTAGATGAAAATACATAATTATAATTTTGAATAAATAAACGTATCAACTCAAATACGCTAAAAGTAACGTAATACGTAGTAATATATATATATATATATATATATATATATATATATATATATATATATATATATATATATATATATATATATATATATATTCAAATCTGCGCTCTCTGGCAGAGGGAAAGCGTCGTTAGAAAGGACGTAATCTCGTCGATCAAGTGAAAGGTGTGAATAGGGACTTTAAACGAAATCCTTCTCGTATTTAATTCCGTTAAATTTCCCTATCTCCTTAGTTTCGTTTCCAAACGTAAACAAAGTCATTTCTAAGATAATTGATTTTATTTATGACTTCATCCGCCAGATTTGTAGCACTAACGTCAGTGGATTTTGAAGGCATTAAGTGACTTACAATGCTTATTACAATTAAGTTGTTTTGTAGAGGATCTGGCCTGTTTTGTAAATTCTGTTCACCTTGCTGGTGGGTTTTCATGTGGTTGGTGAGAATAGGAACAGTCTCTACAGGTCTTCGGACATCTTTCAGTCTCTCTGTCTCTCTGTCTCTGTCTGTCTCTCGCTTTCTCTCTCTCTCTCTGTATATATATATATATATATATATATAAAAGTGGACATGGAAGTCAGCACTTAGAGGCGACAGTCTGTTTCATGCTAGTGCAATCGTCAGGCGACGATTGCACTAGCATGAAACAGACTGTCGCCTCTAAGTGCTGACTTCCATGTCCACTTTTATATTTACACACGCTCTATCTCTGATATTGAGCACTTTACCCCATAAATATAGCACACTTTAAGACTATATTTCTGCATATATATATATATATATATATATATATATATATATATATATAAAAGTGAACATAGAAGCCAAAACTTAGAGGCGACAGTCTGGTTCATGCTAGATGCAATCGTCAGGCAACTTGAAGATTGCATCTAGCATGAAACAGACTGTCGCCTATTTATATTTACACACGCTCTATCTCTGATATTGTACACTTTAGCCCATAAATATAGCAAGCTTTACGACTATATTTCTTCATATATATATATATATATATATATATATATATATATATATATATATATATATATATATATATATATTTAAAGAAAAAAAGACGACTTTAAGGCTCCATGTAATAATTTATTTCACCAGAGCCCTTTTAAAGGACGCTGGTTAATTAGACATCACTTCCAAAACGTTAAACGATAAATGAAATGAAAATTCACACTTTTGACGGGTAGTATTAAGTTTATGTAATTAAACAGAGAGGATATACATAGGTACATGTGTATATCGATACATGTGAATGTTAATATGTGTGTAATTGCACATGTAAATGAACGTATGTATATGTGAGATTTACATAAGTGTATGTGTGGTATATATATATATATGATAAAACAAAATCTTTAATATTGCCTTCAAATATTACTCCATCTTAATTTAAAACCTAAACTTTAAGTAAAACAGATTACCCATCTAAAAATAGTCACAAATTACATTCATGAATTAGATTCAAACTGATAGAGATGTTAACTTAACAGTCATTTACAATATTAAAAGATTACTATCAGTAAACTGTTATATTTTAAATATTTTTTTATGTATTTTCTATGAATGTGTTTTTAAATATACTATTTAAGTCATATTAAATCCCTAAATTATTTGTAAAAGATTTAAAAATTTAAATTGCTAACAAGCATCAAATTAATTTCTTCGTCGATTTTTTAAACATTTAAATTACTATTAAACATTAAAATCTGTTTTTTTACATAATTGCTAAAAATATACCGCCCCTCCTCTTCCTTCGTAAAACCTAATTACAGCTTCTTCTCTTTACTTCCCCCTTCTTTCTTTCTTTTTTCTTTTTCTTTTTTCTCTCTTCTCCCCCTTCCCTTTCAATATATCACTTCCGTTAAGTTAACCGATTAAATAAGTCAATGTCTGGTCCCTCCTCCCCTAATACTAAGTATGATAGATAGAAATATTAAAATAAACCCTCTCTAAACTCGATCATATCTCTCACACCACACCTCACTATCATCTACCCGTCAAAAGTGTAAATGTTCATTTCATTTTTCGTTTCACCTTTTGGAAGTGTAGTCTGATGATCCAGCGTCCTTTAAAAGGGCTATGGTGAAATAAATTATTACATGGAGTCTTAAAGTGGACTGTTTTTCTTTAAATTATTAGCTCTGAATTTACATTGAGCTCTCAGGATTTCATCCTCATTGGGACTACCCATACGGATTACCAAGTTTTTCGTAACTTATATATATATATATATATATATATATATATATATATATGTCTATATTTCTAAGATGAGATGTACAGTATTTACATTAGTCGGACTATTGTCCTCATCTTTGTCGCCATATTTGTGACAAATATGGCGACAAAGATGAGGACAATAGTCCGACTAATGTAAATACTATATATATATATATATATATATATATATATATATATATATATACATACATATATATATATATATATATATATATATATATATATATATATATATATATATATATATATATATATATATATATTTATATATATATATATATATAAACACACATATTTGAAAGTAAAAGAAGTTTTTTATGTTTTTTATCATTTGTTTCACTTGGTGTTCTAAGATTGTTATTATACTTTCATCATCACGAAATATCACGTATCATAAATTAAAGTCATAGCCTCAATCAAAAGCTAAAACCTTGCATTCCTTGGGTTCTAATCCGCTTACAACGCTTACCAGAGTGAGTAGGCTATGAAGTCCATCGACAACAAATACATATATTTAAACATACAGCCCACATTATGATACGCAGCCATATTTATTTATCTCCGGCAATCATATTATTAATATCTGATTGAATTTCTTAGGCGGAACATTAACTATTAATATTAATATTTTTTATTCATACTACTGATTTTTATTGCAAATTTCAAAATAAAAGCTGAAGTTTTTTTCTTTCTTTAAGACAAATTTAGCGCACATCATTTTCATCATTCCATTATTTAAGCACCACAATTGTGCAAGTATGATGCAATATTTAACACGTCAACCTGGTTGATGCCTTAGAAATTATTTGGGCAAACATTAATAAAAATGAACTTTTGTTTTTATTGCCTTCAGCTTTCATATTTGCCTTCAGCTTTGCTTGTCTTCAAACCTGCAGCTTTTCCATTATGAAGCTATAACCAGCAGTCGACACCCAGTAGCAGGTGAAGTTGGTCTTGCCCTTGTTTAACTTTCTACAAAGTGTTAAATGGCGTGCATCCAACTCTCCGTTTCAAGTATGGAAACGAGAGTAATGGCGTTTTGCTCTTTTTTTATGTTTCGCTATAAAAATTACATTTAATGTTAATTCAGTGCAATGGGAACCGACTTTTATCGGGTAATATACTCATAGGGGCTGTTTTGTCATAAATAGCACATGATCAATTTTATGTCGGTTGACTTTGTTTAGCGGCATATGAATCTGTTTTCTTGACTGTCGAAATCGAGATATTTTCAGCACAATTTTATCGCTTCAACTAAATATATTTTAAAAGGAATTCTATGCCTTCAACTTTAGTTAAAATATATTGTTGGTCGTATTGCTTTAATTATTTATTGATGGTAATTTTACTATAAATAGATATTGTTATTTGCTTGATTTTGTTTAACGGCAGATCCTCTTCTATGGGTTTTACAGTATAATGCCGAAATGTAAATATTTTGTATGTAATTTTATGCTTTCAACTACAGATCTTTGTACAAGATTTTATACTTTCAGGGTAAAGGTATGTTTTTAGATTATGTAGTTTGTAGAACATAAAATTTATTGTTGGTAATTTTACTAGAAAAAGTATTATTTTATTTTTTTACATTGTCATTTTCTATAAAAGAAATTGTTGTTACTCATCTTATCATAAAAAAAATATCTATTGACTTTTGTTTGGGGTTCACTATTTGCCCATAGCTAGGACCCTAACAGGTGCTACCAGACCTGGTCAAGATGGACCTGGGAACAACAGATGTTAAAGAGGTGCTTCACAAAACCTTTAATCTCCTGATGATTGGCCTTGCTATCAGATGTAGTTTATTGTCATAAACAGGACGAGAAATTAAGAGGTGGCTCCATCCTCTTCCCAATTTCCAATCTCCCAGTCAGAAGCCTTGCTGCCGGATGTAGTTTATCATCATACCCAGGATGAAATCTTATTAGGACATTAGTCTATCGTAGCCAAATGATTTGTTCTTTGATTAAAAGATAGAATTTATTTAAAAAGTCTTCTCTGATAATAAATACCTTTTGCATGTGCTACAATCAATATTCATTCTAAGATTTCACAGATCCATAAAACTAAACCCCCTAATAAATGTCTTGTTTATTTAAGACGACTTTGGATTGATAAGTGTTGTGGATTCCGGGAATGGAATCCTGCACAAATAAATAAACAACGCCAGTAATTGAGATAGAAAAATAAATGTATTAACGTAATAATACAAACTGGTAATACAGGTTAGTAGTTCCTGGAATGCGGGTTAGTAGGAAAATATATATATATATATAGTCTTTGATATCGACGTATCGCTGTATGACTTCTTACTGAGTCTACGGACTCGTTACTGAGACTCTAGCCGCTACGTTATTCTACTCGACCGACTCTACGCTCTGCCGAGTATTCACTGGTAGTGGTATATGTATACCTTGGGTGAGTCCATTTGTGTAAAAAGAGGAGATCCCTCAACAATAAGGTTAGTTTAAGTATTTTTTAATACTTTCACCCCAAGCAAGGCAATAAAGCCACCAATATACAAGGGGTTACTGAGTGTGAGATTAAGGAAGGAAAAGAAATATTACTAAGGGGAAGAGAGAAAACAATAAAAGGACACGAATTAAAAAGACAGGAGATAACGATTGGCATTGCATTTAAAGTTTTGAAAATCAAAGTTGACTCGAGCGAGAAGTGCGAGAAAAACTTATCATAGAACGTAGAGATACATCTAGTAATTTTAACAGTAGACTGATGAGTCCTCGTCGCCAATCTAGTACGGCGATTGCATTTAAAAGATTTAGGTAGCAAAGTGGAGAGTTCACCAGAACAATTACCATGCAAATATTTATCGAAAAGTCACAAGGTCACAATATTCAATGGAAGGACGAATGATCGACTTATAAATATTTAAGATAGATTCCGGTGATAAACATTTTATAGCACCAAATAGTGAATCAACCTTCCTAGCGACAGAACTAGCAATTGATTCAATATAATCTTTCCACTTCATGTCAGCG
Organism: Acanthosepion esculentum; assembly: GCA_964036315.1. Taxonomy (NCBI): domain Eukaryota; kingdom Metazoa; phylum Mollusca; class Cephalopoda; order Sepiida; family Sepiidae; genus Acanthosepion; species Acanthosepion esculentum. The sequence goes on from OZ038503.1 coordinate 2,106,893, forward strand.
GAAAACGTTAACCGAAGAAGGCGCAATTAGTCACTTTCCTGGTGGTTAGCATCGGCCATGCTGATGGCAGGTTAAAAAGTTCTTTTAGAATAAATTAAATAGCTTTATTTTGGGGGCGTTAAAATTAACAATCTATTTTTTGCCCTAGTTAACAACAGAACATAGGTTAGTTTTTTAGATCAGCTGCCAATTTGATCTTATCGAACCAATCAGACTTAACATTAAGACAAGAGTAAATAGCCGTGTCCCCAGCATAGATACCTTCTTGAGAAGTGATGACATCAAGATGATCGTTGATGAAAATTAAGACGAACGTCGGTCCAAGGACAGAACCTTGGACGACACCTGCATGAATGCAGAAAGATCTAGAAGAGTGGCCGTTCAAGAGAACTTTCATTTTGCGATTGAATACGAATGATTGAATGAGATCAAGAATTCGTCCGGAAATAGATTTGCTAATCAAATCTTTGTTAGTCTTTGTGATGTCAACGAACACTCGTTGTCACTTTCGAAATGCCCGTTGTAGTAAAGGTTTTGTAATCGCAGGTATAACTATAGTACACCGTTTAACAATGTTGGTGACAGACGCCTTCAAATAGCACTCACAGTACTAATAGTACTTGCTCAATAATACTTGCTTGTCAAGTAATCCGTAAAGTGATCTTAATAGAGAAATAGTATAGTGAATAGAGTAGAGAATAGCAGTCTGTATAGTAATAGAGGATAGACTAGAAATAACGATCAGTTTGACATCACGTGACTTCCTACTTATGCGTTTCGTCTATGGTCACGTGGTCTACTTATTTCAATAATGGGATCGCCCGTGTTTGCTCACTGGCAAACTATGTTCAAACTCAAGTGTTACCGGCGACACTTTATTCCTATATAACAGAAATTCTCTGCTAAGCAATTAATTGTCATTTGGCTGCCAATGCGAATATCATTTTCCCTTCTCAACCAATGTCGAGATCCATCCATAAAGATTGCCTACCTACCTAGCAAATTAATTCTGTTATTTATCAATTGAACTACATAGGTAGGGTCACCCAATTATTGAAGAGAATCTCTCGGAATCTGCCAGCGGGCATTCGTAAAGGTCAATCTTTAAAATAAAAATAAGTCTGATAGTATATCCGGGTATGTCATCTCACTAATAATTGGCAATGCACTTTGACCTACCACGAGGATATGTTTCGTAAGTTGAACCGTTCGAATTCAAACTTTCATCTTGAAGTTTTGGAGACCTTCTAATCTTTGCAGATAATATTTTCAGCTTATACATGTGTCAATATAGTTTACTATATGTGTGTTTATTAACGTTTCTAGGGAAATTTGCTTCGATGAAGCCGAGAAGAAAGAGAATCAACTTATTTTTTGTTTTAAATTTTCACTCCTTCTTATAGATGCGTTTTCTCTTTCTTCTTTCGAATTGCCATTTATAATGATATATATATTTTTTCCCGGTGTCCATGTTTCTTTCATTGTATAAATATGTTTGATTTTGTGTAAATATTCTCAGATGGAGTGTATCTGTAGAAGAGACAAAATGAATAAAAAAAGACAAGAGGAAAAACTGTACTTAACCGATGTGTTTCGTCCTCTAAGGAACTTTGTCAATGCAATGTATGCTTTTTTATGCTGCACGTGTTTATATATAGAGAGACGAGGATGTCATTGGTTTATCAAGGCTTTTAAATTTGAGAACATTCAGGAATGTTCATCAGATGATTGAAAGATTACTCAAAGCATATGGAAGACACAAAGTGACATAATTCAAAGTCTGGTAAAAAGTAAAGTGAGCGAGTAATATTCAATGATGTTTTATGAATATTGTGTGGATTGTTTTGCTTTCGGATGGACGTGTATACCGTATATCTTCAAAATCATGAGGTGATGGATTTAATCGTTTTCGTTTGATTTTTCATCATATTTGTTGTTGTGTATGTTGCCTTGAGAAACTAATAATTCTTTTAGCAAAGGTGAGATTGGGAAAAAACCGGGGAGTAGATTAATATTTTGATAATATTCGATGGTGACACTTTCGAAAATTTTCCTTCTGAGTAAATTACTTTCTCTCTTGATAAATGTAACATTTTTTAGATCGAAATTTTGGTCGAATTTATTCCTGTGTATGACTAGTACATTTAGTAAATATTTAATTTATGCGGTTCGTTTTGTGTTCGTAGACATGCTATTTTTTTAAATTTCTGCATAATAAATCCTATCCGACACCTTTCGTCCCCTGAGAGACTTTATCAAGGCAATGTATTGACTTGATGAAGTCCCTCAAACGACGAAACGCGTCGGCTAAGTACATTTTTTCTTTTTGTCTTTTTTATCTATTTCTTTTTCATAGGATTAATTAATTTTTCTACCCAAAAGAAGATTTTTCATAAATTACAATTTTACTTATATATCCTCTTTCCAGAGGATCCAGTAATTATTTTCATGGCAGGGATGTGTTCATCGACATTCAATGACGAAAAGTAAAATTTAAACTTTATAGTAAAAGTAAAGTACATTGCTAATCTCTCTCGTTAATCTATCGCTAA